>JABSMS010049811.1:0-22728 GCA_018902275.1 Aleiodes sp. PSUC_FEM 10030003
GTAAAAGTTGTGGAAAAGTAGTGGCAATGCGCAGTAGTTGAGACAACAACTGTTAGCTTCATAAGCTTTTCTCCCTTCTTTCCCTACTTTATGCTTCTCTGCTTTCAATTCTCCTACTTCCTACCCTAGACCCTTACTTCTCCCCTTCTCTTTCCCTCCGTTTCCTTTCTCAGCTCTCTCGCATACAGTAAAGCTTTGGACTCGGTAATAATTTTTCAGGACGACTCAGGCCGTCAAGCGATCTGCCTGTCTAATGGTAAGCTCGTGATATTTACACCGGTTTATCTTTGATTTATACGTATTTTTTCATTCTCCGACACTTAGCAGAATTACATGAGACCAGCTGTTGGTGAAGATGACAGAAAATGAGATGACGTATATTTTCTAACATCCATAGGGACATGTATATTTAAGAAATATATTGTGCATTAGTGAGAAATTATTCACAGTTGAGGGAAGTTTATAAGTTTTCTTCATTCAATTATTGAAATTCAATAATACAATAGTGACATTTATTAAACTCTGATTGAATACTCATATAATTAAATTCAACTATTGAATATCAAAGTTTTCATCGTATTTGACTGTTCAGATTTTGGATAATTGAAACGTTGGAGTTTGAGAACAGAGGCATCTGTTATTGTCTAACGCATGCCGTATTCTCCCTCCTACTAAACTGACTTCGCGCCCCTATCGTTTAGTACTCTATTCATCCGCTTATTCATCCACCCCTCCGATGCATTAATTCGTCAAATATTATTTACCAAATAATTAAAAACGAAGAGACGATAATCACAATGGAGAATTTAATTGAAATAATAGATTCCGAATTTTATGTGAGCTCATAAAGATTAAATCCGAGCATGTATAATTTAGATTCAACCGATGAAATTCATGATGAAGTCTCTTCGCAATTGAGTTAAATTTGATTCAAAGTCGTATGCACTTAAGACGATTGTGTAGTATGCCCCGTGGCCGGATTTCAATGCCTAGAATGTAAAATGAAGATAAACCCCGTGAGACTAAAGTACCATGGTTACCAGTTGCCAATTCTATATTCGAAAGGTAGGTAAAAGCGATGTCACATTGCCCGAAGGCATACTCGTCAACATATTGGATTCCATCATATTCTATGGATTTTACCTAGTATCGCTAGAACCCAACTAACTTGTATTGCGCTCTCTATGTAATGGGACAATTTAGACCTCAGGGATACGGGAGAGAAGGGGAAGAGGGGGGGTAAAAATTCAAATGAGTGGAAAAAACGATGGCAAAGCTGTTCGAAAAAAACATCATCTGTGTATATGTATGGATGTACGTGTTCGGCCGCGGGGTGACAAATGATCATAAAGGTTGAATGCTGAGCATCTTGGCTCTTGTCTGAAAGGACAAATACATGATGGATGAAAAAAAAAACGGAAAAATCCATGGGAAAATATGGCGTTCCAGATAAATACTTTTTTGTGATATATTGCATTCAATTTTTTTTTTATTTCCTTCTCGTTTTCTTTTATGTTTGAATCTGGTTTAGGCGAAAGCCATCATGGTATTTCAACGCACGCAAAAGATTTCACAAGGCAAGTGAAAAAGTAGAAGAAAAGCTCTCACTGGACTCATTCGCATTCATGGTATGCTAAAGTATATGGCAATGGGAGAGGGCTCTTGTCCAAAATAGGAAGAAAGATTTTTCCTTGGCTATTTCCAATTCATTTTGAAAAGTATAGTAAACAATGTAAACTGCGTAAACGTGCAAATAAGTTGTCCGCTTGAAGTGTAGAAAAACCATTTTACTTGATTAATGCAGAGAGTGAGTAACTGTAACCAAAGCACGTGGCAAAGCTATTTATTACTTCTTTTTTCTCCTTCTTTCTCTCTCACATACACTTTTTTCCTCGCCCCACTTCCTCTCTTTTTACGCTTCTTTTGTGTTTTTGTTTCACTGGGACTCTTTAGACTTTTGAATGGGCGCTTGGTAATTGGTGGGGAGAAAAAATAAATAAATATTAACGAGCTTGGTGATTAAGTGGCTTAATGAGACTCTCACTATGGATAATTAAGTTCGGATTGAGGATTAATTCCATGTAAAATTATAAATTCAGGTATATTAATTCTCTTGATTTACTTTTTGGTTGAGTCTACAGTAAATTGGAAAATTGCATTGTCAAAAAAGGGAATCTCGGACGATTGTTTTCAAGATAATGCGACAAATGAAAACAGCTGAATAAATTGTTTTGATAATTATCTCGAAAGCTATTGGGTGAGAATAAATTGAATTATGAAATTTTCCAGTGGAATAATTCCGGGCGCCTCAATGCCAATATTCCAACTTCAAGAATTCACCCTTTATCTAAATTTTTAATGCGAACTTAAAATCTTATAACTACATTATTCGTAGTTTTTTAACTAAAAAATCTAGCTTTTCAAGATGAAAATACAGTGTATGTACATGTCACATTGTAATACTGTTGGATCCGTTGAATCTTTTCACAAGCATGAAAATAAATATTCACTTCAATTCACGGGTTGGAGTGTGAATATGAAGAGAAGAAAAAACGAGAAAAGAAAAGAAAATTGCTAGGCTGTATGAAAGCACAGCATGTATGCCTCAACCTCTGGCCGTTGGATGGTACATTTTGATGCGAAGCAACGTTTTCTTTTGCTTACGAAACAAATACACAGCCTCGCAGAGTCAACGAAAGCTCGAAGGTTGAATTAAGCCAAGGGTAAAACAGATCCGCAGACTTAACTCTTATTTTCTTTTCCGAGTTTTTTTTCTGCCTCTTCTCCCTCGTTTATTTTTTTTATTTTCTTATTTCTTGCCTACTTTTCTGTGCTATCATTGAGTTCATTCTCCCTTCTTGTTTCCTTTTTTTGCCTCTCTTTCTTTCACTTCATCTTTCTCAGATTTTTTTCATTCTCTTCACTTACACTCGAGGAAAATCTTTAGCAGTTTCATCTCCCATCAATTTGTTTGCCCCGCGTACCAAAACTCAATGACGTGTGCACTACGTGTATCAACTTTGGAATTAATTTTGTGGAAACTTTCTTCCTTGCAGAGTTTGTTTTTTTTCGATAGAAATTATTGGGATGATTTTATTGCCACTCGATAGATAGAATTTAGTAGTATGAATACCGAATATTTTTAATTCGTAGAACAAATAGAATAGTTTGTTCTTCATTTTTGAATGGAGTTAAAAATTTAATTCTCAATTCTCCTATCAGTTCATTCAGATTTTTTTAATTAATCGCAAAATTATCGAAATATCATAATCTTACCATTGTTCAAATAACTGCAATTCGATGTTAATCCGATAAGGCAGCTGATCGAATCAAACCATTACTTCGACTGCTAATATATGTCGTGTTGATGTGTAAATCAAATAAATGCTCCACTTTGTACGAAAATTCGATGATTATAGAATTATTGACATAATTGATTGGCTTTTATTCTACCCGAAAATAGAAAATTTCGAGTAACTTGTTGAACTCATTACGCGTTCGCTAAAGAGATGGAAAATTAACTTTTTCGTTGATGGAGAAAAAATTACGTTTTCTCTCCATCGGTTTGATCGCACCTAGCAGAATCGAATTTATTCTCATTAAATATAAATTCAATTTTAATCACGAAATGACATTTATTGTGTAATTGAATGAAATTTATATAGCTAGTTAAATATATTTAATCAGAGGCTTAAGGAAATACTGAAATAACCAACTAAATGAGTTACTGAGGAAATGTCACTCATCCTAAAGGATGAATAATTATTGATTCCCTTGGATAAATAAAAAAGGCAAACTGTCCCTCAGTCAAAATTTATCTGAAATATTAATTCCCACCCAAAATTTAATGAAAAAAAAAAATGATAACATTTCATTCTAGAAGCAAACAGATAAGTTTTAACGTCTCATCTATATGCTGGAACATGCAAGAATATTCCTAGTAACATAACTGAATCTCCATTTATTCATGTCGTCGTCCTAGAGTCAAAAGGGCGTGAGTGCCATTTTTTAAAAATCCACAAAAATTCAATCTACATTCATTTTTCCATAAGACTAGTAACTTACGCCTTTTTATTATTCAGCAAGAAAAAATGGCGCTTACGCCCCTTAGATTCTAGGGCGACGATGTATTTCCTCAACATCAGATGACGGAAAATATAACCATTTAAAAATAATAATCATTTTACGGATTTTATATCAATGCCGCCTCCTATTGGATATTATAATGGAATTATCAAACGTTTCTCGCAAAATTATTTATAAAATCGGGTGAAAGTACTCCTTCCTCGAAAATGAGATTATCTTAGTTAATGGAGAGATTTCAACTGATTGAAATTGGATCCAATACAACATGACTGAAGAGAGTAAAATAGCATTCGAGACTTCAATTCTATGAAAAGTACAAATCACTCAACTTGACAACATCTCAGAATATAATCTGTAGATTATATTTTGAGATACTTCCAAGTTGAGTGATATGCACTCTTGATATCATTGATTCATAGGGTGATATTTCTGAACTCTTCTCATTTATATTGCTGAGCAAATTTAATTTCATTCAGCTAAGATATATTTTACGCTCAATGAGTTCAAGATGACACAAGCGCCAGGTGAATTTTATTAAGAATTCCTTCAAATTTTATTGAATGATATGAATCTGATTTTTTCAATTGAATCTCCTTAAAATTTGAAGTCTGGTATATATACCAGATCTAAAATGATTAACTTAAGAGGTTTGACTTTTTTGAGTCTTTTATCTCGAGATGTATTATGTTTCACCTTTTCTGGTATATCTCAGGAAGTTGTCTTAACATTTTCGCCGAAAACTTACCGTAATGTATGGAATGTGACGAGTTGAAGAATTTAGTCGGTTTTTGGTCTATAATTTCGGAATAAATGGAAATGGCCTCATCGGTCAAGATTGCATGATGTTGATTTTATTTACTTATATTTCCCTACACTGAGAAAAAAATAGTGGTAAAAACAATCAAATAATTGTGCCATTGGTACTTGAAAAACATTTTTTCGTATTAATCAAAAAAGTTGTTGAATATAGTAAATTTTGTTAATTCAAATAGATTAACGATGAATGAACAAAATTCAGTAAATTCATCTACTTTTTTTATTGATTAAAAAAAATCTTTTTCAAGCACCAATGGCACAAATATTTGATTGTTTTTACCACTATTTTTTTCTCAGTGTACGTTTCACTCTCATTCCGAGACCCTCTTCAGGGGTTTTTCACAATTACTTTAGCTCATTGTTTGAGTTAGATAAAAAAAATTAGAATAAATGGAAATGGCCTCATCGGTCGAACTTAAGTGATGTTGATTTTATTTACTTATATTTCCCTACGTTTCGGTCTCATTCCGAGACTCTCTGCAGGGGTTTTTCACGATTACTTCAGCTCCGAATATTCTTCCTCTTTCACTATTCTTCAGATATTTTTGATTCAATATTTACATTGTGCATTCCGAAGAATCATGATTTATGAAGAGTTTCTAATTCGTTAACTTTGATGTCAAATGCAGAAATATGATCCTTGTCGTGGAAATTTTTTTTGATATTCTATGTCAATCAAAACGGGGAGAATAAACAAAATCACTATAAATTTTTCAGTAAATCATACTTACTATGAGAGAGTGCATATTTCTGGTAGAATCGAGAAGCAGATTAGAACCATTCTGTACGTCAATTGTGAATGTTTCATGACAAAAGGGATTAAAAAAACAGTGTTCAGTTGAGCAATATTCGAAAATCGGAAAACCAACAATACAAAAAATGGACGAGAATTTCTATTGGATTTTTTTTAGCGGTTCGTGAAGTTTTCAGGACGAGCACTAGATAAAACTGAGCTTTTTAATATTTCCCAACCACACTCTTCATCTATTCATGATGTTTATTTCTTCCACTATGTAGTCTAAATTTGCCGATTTTCTCGAAATCGATAATCTGTTTGAAACTATGGGACGAATGATTTTTCTTTCGGATTACTTCGAGGACTTCGAGCAATAAGGAAACAAGATGAAATATCATTCCTGAAATGATCACCGCATCATTCTTGGAATCATTGGTAATCTTGATAAGCTGCAAACTAGCTGGTATAGGAAGAACACAATTCTTCCGTGAAAAACTTAGTTCCCTGCATGATCAACAGGTAGTTATATTTATTCTTGCTGGTAAGCATTGATTACCAGCAAGAATAAATATTGGGATCTATACATTTGAGAGTTTCTACTGGCAATCCACTTTTTCATCTGTAGATACTAGTAAAATAATTTCCTTTTAACTATCTGACGTGGGACTATTGTGATAGAGCATGAAAAAATTGATTTGTCGGAACATTTCATAGTCGTCCTTAATGATAATTATTTGATAATTCTTCATTTTTTATTCTGCCTCTTCGGTCACTGCTTGTATTCACATTCTGAACTTATTACGAAAAAAATATAAAAGTGAAAATTATTGTTATTTAACCAACAACGGTTTAAGATAATTCGAAGACGAAGATATAGACACAACAGTGCTCCTCGTGCTGCCACCATTTGTCGCCGATTCGGCCATTTTGGGATCTCACACGGGAATACAATAAAAAAATGGCGGCCATTTTTCTTGTATTTCAGTGTGAAACAAATTGAATGCATCGAGTGGAAAATTAAATTTTGAAATGACAATTGTTACTTGATGTAAATTCTGGTCAGCGAGAATAATCGATGAGAATTTTTGTGCTAATTCATTTGAATACTTCAGAATTGATAAATAAAAAAAAACAATTTTGTGGGAACTGAAGGATTGAAATCAGTAGATCTGTCGATGTAAATAGTCTGCGGTCAACAAAAAGTTATTTCTTCGAAATGAATTTAGAACTTCTGGGTGAGTATGAATGGAATAATAAATGAATATGAATTTTTAATAAAATTTGGTACAATTTTCCATTTCAGAATCATTCGGGCAGAATTATCCGGAGGTAAATAAACTATTTCGTCAAGCATAACCTCAACTTCAAAACAATTATTTTATACAGGGACAAGTGGTGTAGAATGGACGTTTAATTTTTAATTTTTACATTTTCTTCAAGGAATTCGATGGAACATTGGATTGCATATCGCTCGCAGTTACTTGCACATTCAACAAGAGAGGAACACTATTGGCAGTTGGATGTAATGACGGTAGAATTGTGATATGGGATTTTTTAACTCGCGGAATAGCCAAAATAATAAGCGCCCATGTGCATCCAGTTTGCTCACTGAGTTGGTCGCGGAATGGACACAAATTATTAAGCGCATCAACTGATAATAACGTTTGTATATGGGATGTATTATCTGGCGAATGCGATCAGAAGTACCGATTTCCATCGCCGGTATTGAAAGTACAATTTCATCCCAGGAATCATAATAAATTCCTCGTTTGTCCAATGAGACATGCAGCTGTACTTGTTGATGTAGAAGGATCACATAGAGTTATACCACTGGATGAAGATGTGAGTATAAAAATTATGGAAGAATAGCGAACGTAATAAATTCGTTGGTATCCAACCAAATATAATTATAAAATTCGTGCTTAACGACCTTTTTTGGTGATTGCTTAATTTTAATTATGGAAAAATCGGAAAAATCAATCAGAAATGAAATCTTCATCAAATTTCAATCAAACTTCTCCCCTGGTCGTAAATTTTACGTAATATTTGAATGTTGCCTACTCCAATCCCCATTAAAATCATGCAATGACCAAGAAAAGCCGTTATCCACGTGTTTCATGTAGTGAATGTAATCCTGATGTGAATAAATATGTTTCTTCCAGAGCGACTTGAATATTGTCGCGTCATTCGACAGACGCGGTGCTTACATATACACTGGAAACGCTCGCGGCAGAATAATTGTTCTTGACTCCGAAAGTTTGAGCATAAAAGCATCATACAAAATTTCACTCGGTACAGTAAGTAATACCGCCGTTAAGAGCATTGAATTTGCGAGACGAGGCTCATGTTTTCTAGTCAACACATCCGATCGTGTGATACGTGTTTACGATAGCACAGAAATATTAGCGTGCGGTAAAGACGGTGAGCCCGAGCCAATTCAAAAACTACAAGATTTAGTTAATAAAACAATGTGGAAAAAATGTTGCTTCTCGGGCGATGGTGAATATGTCTGTGCTGGTTCGGCAAGACAGCATGCGCTCTATGTTTGGGAAAAGAGTATTGGTAATTTAGTTAAAATATTACACGGTACTAAAGGTGAATTATTGTGCGACGTTGTTTGGCATCCAGTTAGGCCGATAATAGCATCGATATCATCCGGTGTTGTATCGATATGGGCGCAAAATCAAGTCGAGAATTGGTCTGCATTTGCACCGGATTTCAAAGAATTGGATGAAAATGTTGAATACGAGGAACGTGAGAGCGAATTTGATTTGAGCGATGAGGATAAATCAGTTGTTCAGGGTGAAGAGGCGCACGATGAAGAAATTGAAGTTGATGTTGCTGCTATTGATAGAGTCGCTGCATTCTGCAGTTCTGACGAAGAGACTGAGGATATTTGTTCATTACAATTTTTACCAATTTCACCTGATGTCGAAGAGAGTGAGGAGAATCAGCCACAGCAGCATGAACCACCAACGAAGAAACATCGTTCACACGATATTCATCTGCAGGGTGCACCAATTGATGGTAAATGTAGTTTTATTCATAATTCAGGTGCAAAGATGTGGAAACAAAATGAATTTATCCTATTCTGAAATTAATTTTTTAAGCGCGTAAACAGATTGGTAACTTTTTTTTCTAAAGATCATCTAATCTAATTTTTATAGGGGAAGGTGGGGTAAAATGGACACTCGAATTGAACGGTTCGAGATAGAGATCATCAGATTCGATTTTCTGATGTGTCAAAATTAATTTTTTTTATTTCTTTGAAAATTCGAGTTTTCAGTCAAGATTTGAAGGGATTCCCCTTCCAAGAATGGAAAAAATTCACTTTTTTGGGAATATCTCAGGTTCTATTGGTCGTAGCGCACAAACTCAAAAACCAACTGAAGGTGAGCTCCATTAATTCCCGAGATATTCGCAAAGATGTGATGATGGAATAAAATCGATTTATCTGGCAATTTCATAGTCATTACCATTCCTATTATTTTTAGAAGTTCATCCTCTCCTGAGCAAAGGGAAAGACAAACCGGCTGCCAAAAAAGGAAGACCGCGACTAGATCATCGTAAAGTCAAATGAATAGTTTCAAATAAACAATGTCAAGTGCTGTTTTTTTTTCAACTGGAACTGACAGTGGCATCTCGAATGAGCGCGGGGAAAGTGCTGCCTCTAACGGATTATTATCCATCCAAAACTGACGTTCAAAGGTTATGTTTCGGAGAAAGTTTTTATTTTTAATTTCTCTCTGTTTGTGCATATATATAAATGATAAAGGAAAGAAGACCATTCGCTTTGAAGATAGAGAGAATAAGCTACTTGGAGTGTAATCTTTATTGAATAAAGTATTATCAGAGAATTTCAAGATATATGATTCAATCATACACTTGTAATGTAGTTTGAATTTTTTTAGTGAATTAAGAAAAATGTTATTCTCGAGGTTGATACAATTTGTTAATAACAAGTGGTTGAACGTCCAGAAACAAACTTCTGATAGTGTATCATTAGCTCAAACTGCATTTTTCCGTGGTGGTATTATACTTATTACATCAGTTGTTGTAGTATGGATATCAATATTCCTTTATACGGCATTTTATTATGCCTACATGCCGAGTATGCTACATATGCGACCGGTACATTTGAAATTTGAGTAAGAAAATTTCAATAATATTTTATAATCAATTGAGAACTAAAGCGATAAGTCGATTACTTCTTTTGACGAATTTGGTTGGACGTCTGAATATTACGCGTTCAAATTTTTGCGTCGCAAAAACATTCGCCGGAAAATTACCTCGACAAAGCAACACAAAACAACAATATAGCGCTAAAATATTACACGATATAATCTCACAAAAAATTACAAAATATTGTACCGAGAAAATAGGTATTACGCATAATTATATATATATTATTGAAATCTTATTATGTCATCATTATTTGATGATATTCTTCCGGAAAAAATTGAAATGTATTCGAGAAAAGAAACTGTCTCATAACAGTTATGTAGAGAATTGACTCTGTAACAGGATTAGAATGAAGCCACATTTTCAGATTATTTTGAATGATCGTTAATAGAATAGAATAATAGAATTCGTAATTTTGACAAGATAATGGTTTCAATAATGATTATTCCTAAATGATGATATTGTTTGCCATAATATTTATGGACAGTGATATTTTAGACAATAATATCTCTGAAGCTAGTGAAAAAATTTATGTATCTGAATCATAAATTTTTGACAGTAATTTGTTTTTGTAATATTTTGGTGAGTAATATTATATACCATAATATTTAGACGTGCTACCACGAATTTTCATGAAATATTTGTGATGGCAAATCCTTGTTGCGAGTATTTTTTTATAGAAAAATTAGCGCTTCTAAAAAATGGTCGCAAAAAATTCTCCATCTTTCTCAAATTTAAAGGTATTCCGTATGTGCTGATGAAAATAAATCGACTTATCTCGTTATATCATTCTGCTATTTTGAAATTCTGATAACAAACCTTAACCAGGTATATTTTCATTCATTTTTATGTTCAGATCATGCTCAAAGGGAAAAGGAATATGTAGTTATCCATCAGCCAGAGTACAGTTAACTAAGAAACAGCAACTACTTATGATTGGTCAACCATACAAAGTCAATTTGTATCTTGAATTACCCGAATCGCCAGCAAACAAAGAACTTGGTAATATGAATTATTATTTTCACCCAAAAAAATCAATTTCAAATTAATATTAAATACTGTCAATAATTTTACTTTATAAAAAAGGCAGAGACGGGAAAATTGAAAGATTTCTCAGGTATTGAATATGATAAATTTTAAATCCTGGTGGGAATGAGTAATTCCAAGTATCGATTACCAATTTTTTAATAGCTGGAATGAATAATCAATAGTGCCTCCAAAAAGTATAATTAAAAAAAAAACGAGTGCCAATCTCTGAAAAAAAGTTTCTTGATAAATTCTTCTAAACTCGATGATTTCTGAATATTTCAAAAATAATCCACACTGTTGAAAAAGAATCGACAATTCATGGGCAATCTGATGGTAATTTTCATGAGCGTGATGTTTAATTTGTTCTGATGGGAAGATGGTTATGAAAATTCAAGTTTCAGGTAAAGTTCAAGAGAATTCATGGGTTTCAAGTAGGATCGAACGTTGAAATTTCATCACTTTCTTTAATTATCAAATGATCAAGAATATTGAGAACGAAAATGAATGAAATTATGTGATCTTCCCCTGAATTTTTCTTGATTAACAGAATTTTCCCGGAATGATTGAACTGAACTGTAAAACTTTCATTGATGTTCAATTGAATATGAATATTGAGAACCAAAATTTCTTATTTTTCCCTCGATTTTCGGTGATTCAGCAGAATTTTCACGGAAAAGTTTCACTGAAATTTAAAAGTTTGATGTTTTGTTCGAATTATTTGAAAATCACTGGAAAACTGAAATTTTCAATAGAGAGATTCCCTGAATTTTCAGTCGGAACATGATTTGTTCAAAACTTCCTGTATGTGACACGGAAAATGAAGAAAAAATTTTTAAAGCTAAAACGATTTTAACCAGAATCATCAGTAATTATTTGATGAAATTATCGTCAATTGTTCCATAAAATCTCGTCCATTGGATTAAATGATATTGAATTCTCATTGTTACCTATATTTCCTGCTTTTCCATTGTAACTTTGCAATTTCCGTACAAAGTTTTAATACATATATTAAACTCAAGGTATTAATTACATCCAATTCCATTCTATCTAATGAACTTCTAACCATCCAGAAATAGTTCACCTTACTCAGGAGGGTACAGAGAGATGTTTCCAGTTAATGAATCGATTGTGCATTGAGAGTGGTTGTGTACAATATGTGTACTCGTGTGAATGTGTCTGTGTTAAATGCTCAACAATAGAATTGTTCCTTACTATTCGAGTGAATCTCAATTCTCCAAGTCACGGCAAAGACCGTATTTTCTTGTTTTCCATGTCATCCTTTCTGTTGTATTTTTCCAACAAGTGCAACATGAGTGATGAAAGAACGAAAAACGAAAGGGGATGGAGCTATATTTGAACACAATATAAGAATGAAGCACAAGAATTCTCATTCTCGAACTTGTTGAGCACTATTCAAACTACTTTTAACTTTGATAATAACTTTTTTTCCCCTCTTGTATAGCACAGTTAAAATTTGAGTACAACGATAGTACAACGAAACAAAAGGAAATATCGTTAATAAAGTTTTGCGAGAAATTCTTCCGGATATTCTATGATACGATGGTATTTTATTACTCAAATAATTTTGAAAACTATTCAGAAATTTTTCATCCTTTAATTAGGTATGTTCATGGTATGCGCCAAGTTACTTGCTCGCAATGGGTTTATCGTTGACAATGCCTGTCGTCCAGCGATGCTACATTATCGCAGTACTCTGCTCCACTTATTAACAACTTTTACGTTCTCCCCAATGTTGATATTTGGAGGACGAGAGGAGAAGCAGAATCTTGTGTTAGAATTATTTGGAAATTTTGAAGAGGATCAAGTATGTTATTAGAACGACCGGAGATTTCGGTCGCACTTTTCATCTGTCTGACAATCCCGGGAAAAAAAGTTTGATATAATGGAATTTAATTATATCTGATCAGATATATTTTGATACAAAACTTTGTTTTTATCTAACTGAAAGATCTCAGTTGATCTCGGTAGATCTTAACAGATCTGGAGATAGATTTGAGCAGATATAATTCATTTTCTGAAATTCGCTATAATATCGTCGCCCTAGAGTCAAAGGGTCGTAAGTGCCACTTTTTAAAAATCTACAAAAATTGAATCTACATTCGTTTTTTCATAAAAATACTAACTTACGCCCTTTTATTATTCAGAAAGAAAAGATGGCACTTACGCCCTTTTGATTCTAGGGCAACGATATGTATCTATCTTGCCAGATGTAAGCTCAGATCTATGCAGATCTACTTAGATATGAAAATATCTGATTTGTGAGATCTAGTCAGATACCGACGAAATTTTGATCAAATCACATCTGATTAAATCTGATCAGGTATAATCAGATCTAATTATATCAAACTTTTTTTCCCGGGATAGGTGAACTTGCGTCGTTTAAATTTTTAGTCTATTATTCGTATTAAGTCTGAAAAAATAACTGTGTATTGTCTCGATAAAGTCAAGCACAGAGCTGTGAATTATTCCGGTCGAATGAGACGGTTACGTGACGAAGGCATGATTGAGCCTAGTGGAATATGGTTTACGGGTTCATGAGACCTCAGTCGATGGGGGCGAATGGAGCAAAAGGTAGGGCGTGAGAATATCATTGCGACAAAATATCGAAGGTAATAATCTGGAACAACAATCTCAGCCAAATACCTTTTAGAAGAACGTCCACTTTAATAATATCTGATGTATTTAAATTTGATGGTAATTCTTGCAATTCAGGATTTTTGGTGAGAAAATATTTAATGGAAATATGTCGGAGAGTTAAAGATTCATTCTTTAAATTTATTATGATTTTTTAAACAACGGATTTCCTTCACCAAGCGACACAATTTATTCATGATTATGAATGATGAGTGAAGATTCTTTTCGTCGTAAATCTCATTAATACATTGGCACTCATAATAAATTAGGAATCACATACAACGACAAATTTGCATGGAAATTTGACTTCACTATTAGAAAAATCTATAAGATCTGAATTGACCCAATTTCAATTCAAGAAATTTTTCCGTTAATAAATTCTAAAAACATCATTGATAAAAATTCGTTTTTCTCTCAATGCACGTATCTCAAAATTATAAGTCCCTCCAAATATTCTACTGTATCCGTGTTTTTGTCGAAACTGTCAACTATTACATTAACTCTTGCGTCATTAAAGAGACGATTTTTCCTTTCCTTTCCTCAGCCTTTACCGTCTAAAGATCTCCAATATTCCCAAAAAATTTCTACAGTCGATTGTTTCATCTCGAGTTTGTTAAAAAATTCATGCATTTGGGTATGATATGCTTTTTTCATTATTTGGAGAGATCACGTAACCGATTGAAATATAATGTGCTCGATGATGAAGTTCACCTATGTTCAGACAGATGAAAATTGTGATAATTTCTCTATTTCTAGTTATTACCTATGAAATATAATTTATTGAAGATTAATGTTCAATTCTAATAATTGTTTTCACCTCACAATTTTGTTCTAGAGTCATCCAGTGACATCAATTGATGTTCAAATACAATCCCATCACATAGAATTTTATTCAGCTGCAATTGGAATTCATGCGCATTTATCTGGTTTACGTTATTTGATGTTTCACTGGCCTATTTTGTCTGCCTTTGTAGGAATCAGTACAAATTTATTTTTCATAGCACTCGTATGTATACTGTCTTATTTACGGTTTGCTTATGAGGACGATTTGCCAAGCGAGCAATTTGGATATGAGAGAGGTGAAGTTGAGGAAGTTCCACGAAAAAACAATATTGATGGTTTGTAGCAAATTTGCTTTATTTAGAATTCCAAACAGGATTACCATATTATTTAGAAAAAAACATACAATAGGCTCTCGCATTTTCCGTGCATACGAAGCTATGAAATTATCCGTTTCTTGGGAACGAAGTAACTCGAGCCGCCATTCTGCGACTACTGCACCTCAAACTCTTATCATTTCAGACAAAATGATAAAGGAAGCCAAAGTTTATAGTTAAGAGATAGAAGAAGAAATAGCATGACACGTGCAGATTGCGAGAGTTAATTGTTATGAATATTGAAAATATTTAAATTTTATTTAAATCCACAAGAAATATCGGCGTTGCTCCGAAAATATTCAATCTTTCAAATCAAAGGAATGAACCCAAAAATGACGCAAACTCGAAACTGATTACCATCAGTTTTCCTCTATATAGACGAGTTTATGCCATAAATTTTAATTACTGACTATATGAAAAAATTATCGTCAGTTCCCAACAAAAATTGCGGGCGGGTCAATAATCTTCACGAAATTATAAATTTACTACTGACCTCACCGAATGGGAAAATTCCTCTTTTTCCCATCTCCACGTGCATCAAACTACGCATTCGAGTAACGAGCGAGGGGGGCTTTGAGATTGAGAATCACCAATGCATAGTGGATGGAAATTAATATTTTAATGCGCTCAAGCTCCATCTCGGTTAAGTATTGAGGCTTACATACTCTCCAATATTCGCGCGAATGCTCTGACATATTTCGCTAATCAAGAAGGCTTATCACACGTTGTGTTAGCAAGGACAGTGGGGAATAATAGGAACGTATTAGGATGATTTTCAGATTTTACAGAAATAATTTCTAACTGTGAATATTGCTACTTTATAGAATCCTCCGAATCTTCATCGATCGAAGATGCATCAATGCTGGAAGAAACACACAAGTCAACAAATGAATCTGTGGAATTGGAGCCGCAATGGCTACAGCTTGCTGAAAACGAAGGAATGGTAGAATTGGCAGAATAAATTCAACATTCCCCTAATTCTCTTTTGTATTAGAGAAAATTAATGAGATATAAATATTAAATTTCGTTCATAATTTTTTACATAAATTCCTTTCACAATATACTCTAACGAAAAATAAAAAAATGTTGAAAAAATGTTATCTTGATTATTATTTAATATGAGAACTTAAGCTGAGCATTTTGAAATGTGACATACATCAGTTTTTTCTTCTCTCATTTCTTCCCTGTGTTGAATAGAAGGAGGTGTAATTTTGAAAGCACATAAAGTAAGAAAGGGGAAGGAAAACAGAGTATATACCGACGGTTTTTCACGGTGAACGAATGATTAACTATGCAATTTCCTGATGGACTAATACTAAGCAGGAAATCCGGTGAATGCTCAGCGTTAAGTTGGTATTTGTGCCTTGCAAACCGTAATTTGAAAATGTGTGTGTTTTTTCTTTATTTACTTTTCTTTCTCCTTTTCGTGGAAAACATAATTCCCTAATACATTGTGAGTGTATGTTTGACTGCAGTGGTGAATATGAAATTGACACCAATTTTTTCTGTTCCTCTGTTGCATTACATTCATTACTTTTTAAAATGAGAACAGAGAAAAAAAACAGGGAGAAACATGTTTCTTTTTTTCATACAAGTGTACTGGTTTCATTACTTTAATGTGTCCTGCATAATAAGCTAATCAATAACAAGAGAGAATTTTGCTGAATTATTCAGTCAATCGATATGACAATATTCAGGTTCATAAAGAGGTTGTAATTTATATATTTTCTGTTCTCACTATGGAATAAATTGAAAGGTCATTCGAGAACAACTCCAGTCAGAGACGCTACCTGCTGTATTTATAATCTCTTCGTTTCAGTGGGCTTCTTTTTTTACTTCTTACCTTTTTCGTTTTCTGGACCTCGCCGTTGGTTACAAAAGGAACCGGTTTTTCTGCGGTACATAAACCCATCCCAATTCACCATCATCGTTGCGCAGGGATGAGTGCGAATTTGTATGGCTTTCTTCTTGTCTTCCTCTCTTTACGTTTTTCTTCCACCGAGGCGCTTTTTTTCTCATGTTCTTCCTTCTCGCTGTCCCGCATTATCCGAGATTGAGACAGGTGTGCAGCAAAGTAGCACTCGGGTATTACTGTGTGGGTGTTTACGTTGTATCCCGGAGAAAATGAGAATTAAAATTGTACTCAACTTGATGTAAGGTGAGTCGCCCAGTGGTTGAACTTTTCAACGTATTTATTCCGATTAATGATTGATCATGGGAAATATGACTTTTCTACTTTACAAAACACGATGTACATGTGAAATTGTGTTTTATGCACCTAGGGAGGAAAGAAGTCAATTTTTATAAAAATTGAATCTACATTCATCTTTTCATAAGAATACTAACTTACGCTCTTTTGATTCTAGGGCGACGATATTGTTTCCAGGTCAATAAAGAGAAGACTCAATTTTTGAGTACTTCAATACCTCCTTATCTCCAGATTTATATTAAATAAGATGTTAATTACACAAATTCTGAAAAAATATGACGATCCTTGGAATCGATCTTCAATATATCAATTATTATCAAATTTTACATCAGAGTTAAAATTATATTTCCCCTCTGGATAGCTCAAGTTTTTTTCCACAATCATACCAACGACGTGAGATGAAGTGAGATAGAGATTTAACGGCTGCCTTTCATTTCAAATTCTTCGAGAACCGTACGGTAAATTTCATATTTTTCGCGCGTATTAACAGTTGAAATGTTCCTACGAATCATTTTGAAATTATCGATCGGTTTTCGTGTAAATTATAAAATTGCGAAACATCCAAGATGTTTTCTCGATACTACTATTTTTCTAAAAACAACTCCAATTATTATTTTTTTAAACAAATCTAGGAGAATGTTCGAATTTCATCTCTAAAAGCGCATTGGACAAGTAAATGACAGACCGGAACCGCGAATTGTGGGCTAAAAATTCCAAAATATCCCATTGGAAACTTTTTTGTAGGAATGAATAATTTATTCTTCAAATGGAATTTTACCGTTCACAGTCCGATCGATTAAGCGAAGAACTGATGTAACCACATTCAGCTCATGCCCCTAAATCTAACAATTTTAATTGATAGACTAGACACTGGCTTGATGAACCATTGATGAAACTGTATTTACCACAATGTCTTTACCACTTCCATCATTCTTCTTTTCACATCGTAATAATTAATGGCTGTAAATTGGTGCTGTTAGAAAAGTTTTTCAGCAAATAGTCATTAACATCCTGAGTGCTCGTTTACCTACAATTGTAATAAATGCGAGAACAAAGGGCGATACTTCTGCCAAGCCCCAGTGGCTCCTCACACACACGTGCACACACAAACAAAGTGTTTCCGACAGAATTTTCCATACGTTTAACAACTTGGCACACAAGTTTACTTGATTTCACCGTACCACGCGAGCTTAATGCACCTTTAAGATTGATCGAATTGATTCAACTTAGTGCAATCATGTACAGTAAATATAAACATTGAAATTTCCTCCCATTCCTCCTTCAATTTCATGGAAAAACTGGAAAATTATTGTGGAATACCTTCGAATTTCATAGTTTATGGTTTCACAAAACAATTTCTGTATTTCGATATTAAAATAGAGCGGATGTTTTTTTTTTCAACTTTTTACTTTCGTGTTTGTTAAGATTTCATGTACTACCAACTTTGACTAGGAGGATTTCTCACGTTGGAATGCAATAACTGCTTCCTCTTGTGAACTTTTCAGTTTAGTTTTAACGTTAAAACTTGATCCACAGTGGTTAAGGAAAATTCATTGCCCACTTCTACCCCATCGCCGAAAAAGTTTGTCTCATGGAATCTAGTTTGCACAGCTTCTTGAATATTACAATCATCATGAATAACTCCACCGTTAACTTCTTTTTTAAGAATAATCAGGAGGTTTATGGTGTAAGAATATAAATATTGTTAATTACGGAATTAACGAATTTAATCTCACACAGTGCAACACCGAAATCACGTATCTCGCACAGTTAATTCTACGCGTTCAAGGAAATGTAAGAAAATTCGAGATAATTTCAGAATATAAATCTTCATGAACTTTCGATTCATTGAATCCAGTTATATAACTTTCATCTATTAATTAATTCCACTAAAATTAATTCCGTAAGTCTGATGATTTAAATCAAATACTACCATTAATAACAATCGCCCTCCGAAATCTTCAAGGAAAAAATTCATCAGATCATTATGAATAAAAAATTGGAAGATATCGAAAAATTCATTGAAATCAATGAAAGATAACAGCTTTCCCTTCATTTAGAAACCTGATCGAATTTAATGTCACTCACCCAACAATTGCTCCACTCAAATTCATCGAAAATCCACCTCTGTCTCTTCCCTATCATACCTAAGAATCGATTAACTAAATAATCCAATGATTCCCATCATCCACCGAATAATTAAAAAATTCGACGAGAAATCCAACGAGAAATTTCGAATAAAGTATCAAATCAATGTTTAACACGGAAAAAAGTCAAATTGAAATGACAAAAAGCCTTCAGGTTGACAGTCACTGGTTCGTAAGCGTGGCCCTGGATTCCTGGACCGGTTAGGTAGGCAGCCTCCCTCCTACAGTATAGTTACCTCCCTACCTCCTCAGCCACCAGTTATCCCCACCACTTCTCATCTGTGAGGGCATCGGGCAACTTGCCTCCTGCACCGAACTACCCGCTTCTCAACTGTACAACATTAAACTTCCCTCCCCTACTTTTCTCCCCCTCTTCTCCCACCGCTCACCTCAAACCACTGAGGTTTTTTTAAGAATTCTATCGCAACTCCTGGCCTCTGCGTTTCCACAGTGTAAGATGTACAACATTTGTGTGTTGGTACTCACCTATCCTCTTTCTCCTTAACCAATGGCTACAGAAGAACACAACGTTCTTATATACATATATATCTTATATACGTGAAGCCACACGACAGGTGCCAGCGGCGTACGCAGCGAAATAATGAGGGACGATATTTATAGAAGTCAGAAGTGAAGTATCGGGGATGCTGGCTACTCGGGTATTTTACCAAGGGAACCCGCCTCACAGATTACATTATGCCCTCCTACCTCTTTTTTTCCTTTGTTTTTTTGTTCTTTCTTTGGAAGAAAAAATTTTAAAAAAGATTCAACAAAGAATAAAGGAGCATATTGAACATTAAGGTTACCTCCGTCGTTAGACTTTAATTTTTTTTCTTCTCTTTTTACTTCGTACCTTCTCTTTTTTTCTCATGTACATGTATTTATATACATATATATGTATATTCTCTTCTTCTAATTTTTTTCATTCTCTCCTGGTGTTTTCTCCTCCTCTTTTATCCTCGCTGTATCGAACTTGTGGTTCTACTTACATTCAAACTGTAGACTTGACGAAGAAAGCTGAAACCGAGAACTCGCGGCTTCTGCATCCCTCTTTTTTCACTCGACAGCGTCAATGTGTTATTTACTTAATAATACGAGAGTAACCGGTCTTGTATCCCCCGCTACATATCATCCAACAATCCATTGTCCTTCGGTATATCCAGTTTCTTATGTTTTTTTTGTGCTGAAATTCTTTATCATCTCTTTGCGTTTCTTCTCTTTTTTCTCAGTACACTTTGAAGAGAATTTCATCATAAAACTTTCATTCACATAGAATTTCGTAATATTTTACAGTTAAAGGAAGAAATAAAAATTGATTTACTAATCAAATCTATAATTTATCAATTTTTTTTATCCACCGCGAAAAAAATCTATTATGAATTGAATTTATCTCCAATTCCATTTCACTTCAAAATGTGAGCGTTCACGATAATATTTCATGAGTTCTCTCTCTAGAGGTGGCGATTTATTTATTTTCAGCAGGTTAAAAAAATCCGAGTTTATCCACCTCTATTAATTTTCAAGTGTTATTTACATAATGATACGATAAATTCTGTTGAATCTTAATTTCAGGTGTACAAATAAATCTGTACGGATGAGTATTCTCCTGGATTCTATTGCGTGATTAGGAAAATACAAGGGATGGAATGACGCATTGCAAAATATAAAAAAATCATTTTCGATTATTCCATTTAAAATAAAAATATTGAGCAAAACGAACAACATAAAACTGGCTTCATGAATAATCAAAAAAGTTTATTTTCGAGTGAGAGAAAATATCCAAATAATAAATCTGTTGACACAGAACTCAAATTACTCAATTATAAGTAATTACATCTCTGAATTATAGAATTAATTGTAAATTATTTACAGTAATTACAAGACATCTGATTACTCAAATTACCATATCAAAATAAATTTTAAATTGCATTAAAACGTTCCTCTTTTTCCTCGTGTCTTTTAATACAAATCAAAAATCCATACTGAGATAATCTCAGCGAATTTAAAGCTGTTGCGACTTCCTTTTTCACAGCACCCTTCTGCACATTCTTGAGATGACTGGAAACCGATTAGATTTTTATCAGTGAATCGTGTTTTCCCGGGTAAACACTTTCGTTTTGGTGAGGTAAAATGGTGTGGTAGTAAAGGGAGAGAGAGAGGCGAGCAGTTGGTAGGAAAGGAAGGGGAGAAGGGCGACGGAGGATTACCCTTGGCTGACGGTGATAGAGTTCTTACTCGCTGTAGATGGCCTTTACCACTTGAAAGATTCAGGCATTTTACGTGTCTAAGGGTTTAGGAAGTGCCACGGAAGCCTAGACGATGGGGGATGCGATGATATCTTTTAAATAAACGTTTGCTCACTAATACAAGTGAGCCGTGTCTCATACAAAATTGGTAAAAAAGGGGTGAAAAATACTTAGGATGGCATTTTTGTAAAGGGGACTGCCAAGAGGCCCATTGTGACAGCAATGTCATAATTCATTAGATCGTATATTTAGCCTCAATTAACTCGCTGTCAGTCTCTGAATAATTCCCCAATTTCGTTTTAATTAGAACGTCTTAATTCCGCAAGGAAATGAGAAATACTTCATTTAGTTTGATTCCTCATTTTTTTTTGCCAGCAACAGTCCCTCTATGAAAAGACTATTTATTGCAAAACATATTGTTGCCTTAGAATCAAAAGGACGTGAGTGCCATTTTTTCTTGTTGAGTAATAAAAGGGCGTAAGTTGGTATTCTTATGAAAAAATGAGAGTAAATCCAATTTTTGTAGATTTTTAAAAAACGGCACTTACGCCCTTTTGACTCTAGGGCGACGATATGAATGAATATACCAACGGATATGTTTTTCAATACGAGAAATATATTTTTCGGTACATTATTTGCAATATATTGCTTTTTCATACGGATCGATTACAAAATGAATAATTATTCAACTGTAAGCACTGATATCTCCAGATTTATCCTCATCACTGATAATTCCCTGAGAAATCTTGGGCTACAGCATTTGTCATAGAATTTTGTTTCATCTCCCATGATACCCGGGGTTATCAGGAGAGAAACAGTGTCTTTTGTTTCCTTTAATTTTGTATCGTATTTACAGAAGCACAAGAGTACACAGGGCTCGAGTTCAATTAAATGTCTCGCTCATCGTGACGCTGTAGCGGGAACGAGAGAAAGAAGAGTGGGGAGGGATTTCTTTGGTCAAGGCAATCATTAATTTCAAGAAACGAGAACAAAGGAGGATACTTGGATATGCTTCCTGTCGTGTTTTTTCATCTCTGCCTTTCTCTCTCTTTCTTTTCTTACCTTTTGTTTCAACTTTAATCTACGTTTTTTTGCTCCTCTCTCTCCTTATCCAGAGCTTCCCCGTTTTTCTTGGCTCTCAAACGTGCGTTGTGCTATGGCTTGCCAACGAGAGTCCAAGCGTGCGCCTACCTGATGCCAACCACTGGACCGATGAGCGAGAGACCACTTGGAAATATAAGCGTGGCGCAGAGGCCAAGTAAGAAGCGGCAAACTCAGGCACACACATAAATACACTGAGACACACACACATACATACTGAAATGGCCCAGCTAACATGCACTGCCTGAGGGCTCTTTATCCCTCTTTCTCCTTCACTCTCATCCTTTTTATCCGCGTGTTCCGGCAGTAGCAGGAGGCCCTTCTATATCCAACCTGAGGTTATACAATATGTTCATATATATAA
>JABSMS010049922.1:0-22721 GCA_018902275.1 Aleiodes sp. PSUC_FEM 10030003
AATCTTGACCGAAAACTCGAATTTTCAAAGAAATAAAAAAAATTAATTTTGACACATGTATTTTTACTAAAATTTCCTCAGCTTTCCAATGGAATCATCGGAAATTCTCTATCTCGAACCGTTCAATTCGAGTGTCCATTGTACCCCACCTTCCCCTCCAAGTGCGGTAATACACTATTACCGCACGTGTGTCGCACTCTAGTTTACTGTAATTGTGTGTAGCCCGGCTTTTTTCCACGCGAAACGTACAATAAACGCCCCTCTACGCACAGTGTGCTGTAAAGTATTTACACTGGTGCCGCAATGTACCTTTTGAAATTTCTGTTTATCTCACGACACTCCTGCAATTTTTTTCTGAATCTCATCAGTTTCGGATTTTTCCATGAACACGCACTCTACGCGATCGACGTACTCATGTGTTGAAATACACATTGAAAAAACATGCGCAGAGGCACTTCGAACGACCCCCCTCCCCTTCAACTGACTCGTGAGCATGAGGAAGTGTGGTGCATGCCGTTCTTGCTGCTCCAATATCGTCAGTACGCGGCGGTCTGCCACACAGTGCATTTCCTTGCTTAATTCCCTTTTCTTAAAATTCTTTTGGGGTTAGCTCATTTTTTTTCGCATCTCCTCACTGCAATGACACTAAGAAAATAAATCATCCAGAAAATCGTCTGCTCGAAGTTGAAAATCAAATTATCCACAAAGTTTAATCCGATGAATTAATTGAAAAAGTTTGTTCAATGACAGAAAAAAACCGATCGTCACATCCAAGTAATTACGAAAGTGAGTACGATAAAAAAAATGGCTATTTTTCGGCGCTAAGTCTTCGTTAAATTTGAATGAAACTCCGGTATTATTTTTACTAATTGAACGATTACAATTGACCTTGAATATTGTACTTGATGGCTTCAATGCCGTTCAACTATTTAATGAGGAATTAATCATTGTTGACTAACAAAACAATAGCAGTTGTATCATGTTTTGTAATTTGAACAATGTGCTTATTTTTTCATTATAAAATTTGTAATGAAATTCTATTTTACTAACCAGGAAACGTGACTACGGGTCAACTATTATTTCTCATTCTCTGCTCCTATTATATTTATCAAGACATTATCCAGCAAGTCATTACGTGTGTAGCTGAATTAAACACGATCCTTGCGCTTCTTCGTTGCTCAATTGTTTTTCTTTCTATTTCATTGTGAAGCGTGATGGAATAAAATCAAAATTATTCATTTCTCCTTGAATTAAGCAATGCGTTAATAACAATGGATTAATTTTGAGGAAGCCAGAGCCATGGAGAATTAAGTGTGAAGCACTTGACCCGATAATTAATAGTTTATCACGTGCTATGACTATCTGTAATTGACCTCACTGATCTTTCGTTGTTTGCAGTAGTACTGCTCTAGTAATTGTGCGCGTAAAACTTGAGATTTGTTTCAATGAGAGACGAGAATATTGCGTTCGTTTTTATCTGAAAGATGAGACAGTGACAGACAAAAAGTAACGGTAGGCGGTTTTTGTTGCGTCATGTTTCCTGATTTATTTTCAAGATCAAGAAGTGCTGGGATACATTCGTACCTCTCACTTGAAAGGAATAGTTTGATGGGGATTTAAAATTTTTTTGAATTTCAATAGCGAAGAGGCGGAACGAGAGGAGTCGATTTTTCTTCGCAATTCTTTTCGGGTGAATATCTCGGAGACTGAGGGAGATAGCGGAATTTTTTGGGGAGCTTTCTTGATTCAACGATATTTGTGATAGAAACTACTAGTGGAGAAGTAGGATTTTTTCGAATATTTTTTTTTGTTTAATAAAAAACTCGATAACTACGGAGTTTAGGAGAATTCATGAAGAGACCTTTTTTGTAGCTCTTAAAATTATCTACAAAAAAGTCTCCTGCGATTTTCCTCTAAAACTACTCGATCCAAAGATATTTGTAATACAAACTAATAGTAGAGTGGTGAAGTAAGCTTTTTTTATATTTTTTTTATTTAGTAAGTAGCAGCCCTGTTGGATTATTTACATAACTCGACAAATATTGTATAAAAAAGTCTTTTATATTATTTATATAATTCCGTACAAACAAATTTAACTTATCCCACAAGATTATCGTTATTGACAATGCTTAGATTCCGAGATTAAACGTTTTAATAAATTGGTGGATTATTTTAATGATGTTGGGTCTGTTCAAGCGAGGAATACTTCAATGGCACACCGTTTGAGCTCTCAATTGCCTTATCATAATTACGCGTTGCGTGTATAATGAGAATTGCCAGATGACATGATTAATGCTTTGTTCTTCATAGCCGCTAGAATGAGGTTAAAAATCGCAGCCAGCTTCTTTTGAAAATATCTCGACAAAAATGCAGTTTAGAAGAATTTATCAAGAGACCTTTTTTGTAGCTCTTGAAATTCTCTACGAAAAAAGTTTCTTTATATTTTCCCTTAAACCTATTCAATCCAAAGATATTTGCGAAAGAAGCTACACGAGATTTTTTAATTTATCCTACATTCTCACATCGCTGATGAATTTCTTTTCTATTCTTTTGTAAAATCTCCGAAATTGAGGGATAGAATTTTTTTCGAAGGTATTTTTTTTGTAGCTCTAATTCCTCCCTCCAAGAAAGTTGATCATGAAATTTTTCTATTTCTCTTAGTTCCAAAATAATCCAAAGAAACTGATCAAAAAATCACATTTCTCGCTTTTACTACTAATCTCTTGGAGAAATTTTCTACAAACACAATCTCTTCATATCTTCCCGCTCTCCTGAATTATCGTTAACCAAATCGATGCGAGTGATTGAACTCATTAAAAATCGATTACTTCGATTTAATCAACACAGACAATAATTTCACCTGATAAAATTTTAGATTCACTGTATACAGGCCCAATGATTCACGTAAGTTGCTTGTGATAATATTAAGTGTCAAGTCATCGTGATAATTCAGAAACGAAAAAACATTCAACCATCACATCTAGAAAAGTACCAATGGATTTATGATTTTTATCATCACAAGGCCAGCCTAATTTATTCACGCAATTAAAAACCATGAGGAGAAGGAATACATCGTATTTGATTATGAGTTTACTTCACAGATAACAAAAAAATGAAAAATCTGTTACAAAGAATACCGGCATTCAATGTTGTGAAATATCATTGGCACTGTTCTAGGAAACTTGCAATTTCAATATCAATTGCTTATTGAATCTCAAAATCGCGACTTCGCTTTAAAAAAAAATGAAATAATTTCGTCTGCTACAAAAAAAAATTGAATATAATTTTTTTTTTAAGAATTCTAATAATTATGAAATTTTCATAGAAAATCGCGTTTAGAATTACTCAAGGTGCTCGAGATCGAACTAGTCAAATACGACGGGGCAAAATGGACCTTCGAAGGAATGGACCCTCGGAGAAATTAAAAAAAATAATAATTCTGGAAATTTTAATCAAATAGGATTTTTGAAAAAAAAACGCTGAAAATGTTTTGTAGAAATCAGAATTTTGGAAATCTTCAAAAAAAGACTAAAATTTTAGAAATTTTGGAAGAACTCGAAATTTTGAAAATTGTGAAGGAATTAAAATTATGAAGAAAAAAATAATTTTCTTAATTTCAAATTTTTTCACTAATTTTCTCGAAATTACAATAATTCGAATTCTGCACATTTTTCCCTAAAATTTCGTCTCGAAAATTTTGAAAAATTAACTATTCAATTTTTTTTCAAAGTTTAACAATCCAAAAAATAATAAAAAATACCCGAAAACCTTAATTTGTTTTCAGAATTTTTTGAAATTTTTACAGGGGATCCATTTTGCCCCGGGGTCCATTTTACGGCACTCTCCCCTATGAATTAATTTTCGCCGCTTCCCAAACCCCCAAAAATTTTACTGAATTTTTTTCTCATCTCATGAACACAATCCATCCGGTTTTATCAATTTTCACTATTTCCCCAAATTCGCTCAGAATCCTCAATTAAAATTTTCTTTTTGACTTCAAAATAATAATTCTCCGAAGATGAGACGACAGAATTCACCATGTAAAATAATACGGCAAAGATTCTTATCAACTAGTCAACCTGAAGCATATGTTCCATTCTTATCTGTATGTCTTCAATGAATGTAATGAAAAACATTAATCCAAGTTCAGTGATATGTCGTAACGCCTCTCTTCTCTATTCATTTTTCAGGAAACATCCGACTCGCGAGAACCCAGTGATACGGAAGATATGAGAGAAAATTTTTGTTCGCGCTTTATGGAAGTCATTGTGTTAATTACGCTAGTCGAGTCAGCCAGTCAAAGTGTTTAAGTTTGTTCATGCTACATGTGCGATAAGATATATTCTGTGCATCGAAGTTTCCATGAATCGAGGGTCAATTTTCCGCGGAATATAATAAGGAATACGATGATAATGTTCATGAATTGTGGAGTGATTTAATTGAGTAGTGAAGAGGTAAAACGAGATAAATCGGTGAATTTTCGTGAATCGTCTCCGGAATTAAGATTTTTTGCAGCTCTGATTTTGCTTAAGGTTTATCTGATAGTACAATCCAGGCAAAAAGTTCATGTACACTGTTCAAAAAAAATTGAAAATTCAATATCAAAATTCTTCTATTCCTTCCGGTTATATCCCCTCTCCAGGGGCAAGTACCAAATTTTCTCAGTAGGTCAAGATCAATATGTACATTAAATTTCGAAACCGGAATTTTAATTCTAGTTGAAAAATCCATAAAAAAAATTTGAACTACGTGAATTGATTGGACATGAGCTCACCTTTCAGCTGGTTTTTGAGTTTTTGCGCTACGACAAATAGAACCGGAGATATTCCCAAAAACGTGATTTTTTTCAATTCTCGAAACGGGGACCCCTTCAAATCTTGACGAAAACCTCGAATTTTCAAAGAAATAAAAAAAATTAATTTCGACACATGTATTTTCACTAAAATTTCCTCAGCTTTTCAATGGAATCATCAAAAAATCTCTATCTCGAACCGTTGAATTCGAATGTCCACTTTACCTTCCCCTAAATCGTGTTCATCGTACCTGTACAAAGAACTATATTTTTTTTCGTTAAATATTTCACTGTAACCGCTGTTTTCGTCAGGCATTCCTCCGATAAAAACGGAGGATCTGCTATCACAAGGTCAAACAAACTTGACATCTCTCTCGGTATACTCAGCGGTGATTTGTAATCGTACGGAATAAAATCTGTTCCGTAAACTGAAAATCTCACGTCGTATTCAAAGAGTGTTACTGGAAGAAGAAATTATCTTTTACTTTTTTTTTGTGAAATGAATGAAAAAATTTCAGGTTTCATTTACCTATCCTATCGCCAGCTTCTTTCTTCAGAGATTTGTACAGAGTTGGACAAGAGATCAACGCAATTTTTCCGTCTGCCTCCGTCGCTTTTATTGCACCTTTAACAAATGCGTTTACTGTCGCGTCGTCATACCAGAATTGGCTCAATTGCTGTAAAATAATTCTGTTTCAGGGTCTTTCTGAAATATCTTGGAAATGGAAGGGTAGAGAAATTTTTGTGAGAACCCTTTTTGTAGCTCTGCTCTTCCTCTACAAGAAAGGTTTCGACAAAAAATTTTGTATGTCTCCTAGATTTTGAAATATTTTATGAAATTGCGGGCAAGAAAAATCGATTTTTACAATTTTTCGTGTCTGGTCATCAGTTTTTTTTGGAAATATCTCGGAATCTAAGACAAAAGAATAAAGAGATGAAGAAATTATGAAAATGGAAATTGGTGAAATTCATTAAAAAACCAAATTTTTCAATGAATTTTACTTTTTTTTTACTAATTAAAAATTGTTTTGATAAATTGATATTTCTTCAAAGAAAAAAAAAAGCATTTTTTGTTGTTCTTCCAAAAAATTCAATTTTTCTCTCAAGAACAAATTATTTTTTCAATTTTTTTCTCATAGAAATTCGCTTTTTCCAGTTTTTCTTTGCGTTGCAAATGCTTTATTTTTTTTTAATTACTGAAAATGTCATCCTTTGGAATTTTCTTGAAAAAAAAAATTTTGTGAGAACTTTCTTTGCAGCTTTGATCTTCCTCTTTAAAAAAGATTTCTCCAAAAATTTCTACATCCCTTAAATTTTGAGATATCCCATGAAACTGCGGGAAAGCGCAATGATTTTCAGCGACTATGAAATTTTGAGACAGATCGATTTTATTCCACCATCAGTTTTTTGTGAATATCCCAGGAATTAATGAAGATACGCCCTTTTTGCCCTAATCCTTTATCGTAGCTCTTCAAATTCTCTACAAAAAAGCCTTAGGGCAAAGAGGGCATATCTCCCTTACTTCCCGAGATATTTGTAAAAAACTGATAGAATTAAAATCGATTTATCTGAAAATTTCGTAGTCCCGATTTTCACAATCTTTGGTAGTTTGTCATTAGTTTTTTGTAAATATCTCAGACTCTAAGCGAGATGGAGAAATTTTGGTGGGGACCTTTTTTGTAGAGGAGAATCAGAGCTACAAAAAAGGTCCCTGCCAATTTTTCTCTATCTCCTTTAGATTCTGAGATATCTCAAAAAAACTGCACAGCCAAATTAACACCTTTCACTCACCAATGGATTCCATTCATCAATTACCAAACTTGGATCATAAAAAATTGATTTTTCCGACTACTTCCGCATGAAGGACGATTATACATGATCAGGAAACAACCTACCCAGTCTTCTTCAAAGGTAATGTCATCAATTCCACTCGAATCAATGTTTACTCGTTCATTAAGAATCTTAGTCATCTGTTCTTCTCTCTCCTGACGTTCCGTATAAAATTCTTGGAGTGCTGTAATTGTAGCAGCGCTGAGTGCCGGCACCTCATCGTCACTGTCACTCATAATTTCCAGTCTCTAATTAATTGTACTTAATTTAATTACATTAATTATTGCAAACAATAACGTCTAATTATTGTGTTTATCCACGTGCGAAACATTTGACTGAAGTCAGTGGAGGTTGGACGCCGTATTAAAGGCGAATATTCAACGACTGCTCCAATTATTCCACACAAACTCCAAAAAAACGAAATCCCATTTTTTTCAATAAAAAAAACGATATTTTCTCAACTTCAGAAATTTTTTATCTGAAAAAAAATATTTTTCAACCAAATTAAATCGTTGTAATTTTGAATTATTTTTTTTCCCGCCGTATTTTAAATTCTTCCTGCAGCGACAGTTTCATTTCATTGAAAATTCGGCTTGAGTCAGTCTCCTGAATTTAGCTGCGTGACAGCTCGGTCCTTCTTTACCCATACGCAAGAATGGCGGACGCGTGAGTAAATTCATTAAACTGTTTAATAATCTCAAAACATCGCTATTAATAATGTGCAATTAATTGAAATTAAAGTGTGAAATTGTTTTGAACAATTTGAAGAATTTTTATGCATGTGTATTTATTTCCATAATTGATAATGTGATAGATATTTATTGGTTTGAAAGTGCCGTTAATTCTCTCTTCTATTTTCGGGAAAATAATTGTTTAAAAATGAGAAATCCAGAATTGAGAGATTATTTAAAGGAGAAAATGGCTTGCAACAATTACCATTGTTGAACTAATCGAGTCTTCCTATTTTTGTTTACAATTTCTTCGAGTCCGAAATCTTTTGGGATTCTAACCTCAAAAAAGCAATGCTTTCATGTGGTTTTGCGTCAATTAAATGATTAACTTGGTGATTTCAGAAAGAAAAAGTCGGCCGAGCCTACGAAGAAGCTTCCGGCAGTGCCAGAGTCCGTCCTTAAGAGGAGGAAGCGCCGCGAGGTAGTCAAGACTGCTCGCCTCCAGGTTTCCCTCAAGGTAAAGTAAAACATTTGAATAATTCCGATAAATTCAATGAAACAATTTTCGGAGATTGTTTCTCGGAAATATTTCGGAATTTAATGGAGATAGAAAAATTGTTGATTGAGTGAATTGTCCAGTGTTCAAACTCGTCCAGTAATCGAACTATTTAACGTATTTATCCTGAAAAAATTATTAATCCAGTGAAATATAACTTCTAATCTTAAAAACAATGTAATGTTCATCAATTATCGAATTTCATTTGTTCGGTTATTGGTATCTGACGAATCTAATTTGTTCGAACAGTGGACGACTCTTCGTACCTTTATTGTAGCTCTCATTTCGCTCTACAACGAAAATTCCGCGAAAATTCTTTGTCTCTCGGATTTTAAAATATTTTTACTCAAAATAATAAGTGAATTATTTGAGGAATTTGACTTTCTTCGTTCGATATTAATTCACAAATATCTCAGAATTCAGGAGGGGCCGGGAAATTTTTTAATTATCTTTCTCATTGATGAAAATCAGAGCTACAAAAAAATTCATTATGGAAATTGTTGTATCTCCCTTAGATTCCGAGATATTAAAAAAAAAATTAACTTCAACATCAAATTGAAGTTTGCAAAATCAATTCAGAATGATAATGAATGTCACTAATTAACGAATTCATTCAGGCACGTGCTGCACACTACAAGAAGAGGAAAGAAATCTTCAAGCGTGCTGAGTCCTACGTAAAAGAGTACAGACAGAAGGAGAGGGATGAAATTAGATTGAAGAGACAGGCCAAGAACCGTGGTAACTACTACATTCCCGGAGAGGCTCGTCTCGCCTTCGTTATTCGTATTCGAGGGTGAGTGAATTTTCTAAAATTCTTCGTAGCATCTACTCCAGAGTTGAAGACCACTCACGACATTTCTTCATTACTTGAATACTTTTGAGAAGCATAAAAAAGATTTTTTCGAGAAAGTACCTGGAGTAACGATTTTTTTGTATTTTTTTGAAAATATCTCAGTAAATATTGGGTTTAGGAGAATTTGTCAAGAAATCTTTTTTGTAACTCATAAAATTTTCTACAGAAAAGGTTTCTTTATATGTTCTGCAAAAGCCAACAGTTTCTGAGATATTTGATGGATGATTTGGACATGATTTTCGCAAATTTATAGATTTTTTAATACTCGTTAATGAATAATGATGAATAAAAAAATCAATGTTGATGAACATCGGAAAATGATTTTTGTGATTCATAATTGATGAGTATTTCAATTTTTTTTATTTTTAATCTTTTTTCTCACGAAATATAGGAATTTTTGGTTACTTTATTAAAGGTAATTGATTTTTCTTTCATTTCAGTGTTAATCAAGTCGCTCCAAAGGTACGCAAGATCCTCCAGCTCTTCAGACTGAAGCAAATCAACAATGGTGTCTTCGTCAAATTGAACAAGGCAACCATCAACATGCTTCGTATCATCGAGCCCTACATCACCTGGGGATACCCAAATTTGAAATCAGTCCGTGAATTGGTTTACAAACGTGGTTTCGCTAAAATCAATCGCCAGCGCATTCCAATCACAAGTAACTCAATCATTGAAGGAAAACTTGGTAAGTTTCACTGCGTTCACTTGACAATTCCCCTCAATTCTTTAACGAATTACGCAATTGAGTCGAAGAACGTGATAAATCAGTTTCACGTGCAATGAGTTTCTTCAAAACTTCGTTACAGTCAATTAAAAAAAAAAACCGTTTCGTTCAACAAAAACTAGAGATAAATAATCTCGTTTCTCAAATTTTTTAATTTAATTCATTGAGGATGTTCGACGAGTCCATAAGGGTCGATGAGTACTTAGTCCTCCCTCTTCCATCTCGTCGAAGATTAACTTGAATGCGGTACCAATTTTTTTGAAATTGATTCAAGAAAATTATTCAGTTCATTGAGACAATTCGTCAATTTTTCAATAAAGATTTAATTAAAGTAGTACCTAAGTAAACTCGAGTACAATTAATACCTTATTTTTTTGATGCTGTATGAAAGATATCGTCGGCCTAGAGTCAAGAGGGCGTAAGTGCCATTTTTTAAAAATCTACAAAAATTGAATCTCCATTTATTTTTTCATAAGAATACTAACTTACGCCCTTTTATTATTCATCTAGAAAAATGGCACTTACGCCCTTCTGATTCTAGGACGACGATATATTTCTACATTTTTCTGAATTTTTTCATAATTTTTGTCAGCGTAACGCCCTAAATCAGGCAGACACAGCGAAATTATAAAAAAAAAACAGAGTTCACCTATGAATTCAAAACTATTGAATGAGACAACTACGATTTGACTACATAATAGAAGAAAAAAATATTCGATTTTCCGTATAAGTTAGTAGTAAATGGTAGTTATTGAAAAATTTCAATTAGAACGAACGTCGAAAATATTTGCATCTCTCTCTATCTCATGTACTGATAGATCAGCAATATAAAAAAATTCAAAGCAAAAAAAATTATATTCACGAGCTGAAGATATGACTTTTTAATAGTTCAGTCCCTTTTTCGGGTGAATTAAAGCCCGTTCTCCCGAATTATCAGCAATTAATTGGGAAGTAACTCTGAGATATTACGTGAATCACTTATTGTTTGATTCTGCATTAAAGATGATGTATTTTCCCATTGTTTTTGCTTTTTTAATAATTTTTTTTTCTTTTTTTTATGAAATATAAATTATCAATGTTACTGAAAATTGCTCATTGTTGTAGCAAGAGTTATTGAGAAATTTTAGTTTGAAGGTACCCCGTAAATATTCGCCTCTCTCTCTGTATCTCATCCAAGTGATAAAAAAATTCAGGAAACAAAAAATTATATCTGCAATTCGAAGATAAGATTTTTGAGTATAATCATTTTTCCCGGTGAATTATAGAACGTTCTTCCGAATTATCAGCAATCAATTGGAAACTAACCTCTAAATTCTCATTTTTTTCTGTTTTATCGACCGTACTCTGGGATACTACCTTAAGGGGTAACGGAAGACTGAGTAAGTTACGTTTCAAACTCATTGTTTAACAATATTTATGAATTTTCCGATGAAATAAGAGTAGCGACGACGTTGTAATCATCTTCCCCAGTCATTGGTACTCTTGTATTGTAAAAATATCCATAAATATCATCAAACAATGAGTTTGAAAATTCGGTAGATTTCGTTTTTTTTCGGCCTTCCGTTACCCCTTAATATCAAATTTTTTCGAACAAACTGATTCAATATCTAATTATTATTACAGGACGCTCTGAGATCATTTGTACCGAGGATTTGATCCACGAAATCTTCACTGTTGGCAGTAAATTCAAGTACGTCAGCAACTTCCTCTGGCCATTCAAGGTAATTTCATAAAAATTTTATTTAATTCTCATTTATTTATTGACATAGGCATGGTGATGGAATTTTCTCAGTGGTCCATTGCCTCCTACTATGTCATAAATTAATCCAAGATCTTTTTTCTCAGTTAAAATCATCATTTTAACTATTCAAAGGTCTTAAACAATTCAATAAACAACCTTTTTAATTTAACAGTTAATTTTTTTCGGTTTATTTTTGAGAAAACTCATGGATTATTCAATTATTATTTCAGCTAAATACACCAACTGGTGGATGGCGCAAGAAGACCAATCACTACGTCGAGGGTGGTGACTTTGGTAACCGTGAGGACAAGATCAACGAGCTCCTCAGGCGAATGGTTTAGATTTTTAAATAACTGTACTCTGACACTAAAAAAAAAGTAATAAAAAAAGTACGTTTTCACACGGAATTTGTTGTTTTTAGATTTTTGTTCAATAACGAAATGAGGTGACAGAAATTTGGTGAATTTTTAATGGGAAAAATCGGGTCTCAAGTTTTTTTGAATATTGCAGAAACTGTGAGGTTTAGGAGAATTCATCAAGAGATATTTTTTGTAGAGAATTTTGTGATCTACAGGAAAGGTCTCTTGACAAACCCACTCATTTCCGAGATTTTCAGGAAATAAATTAAAAAATTCTTGCCAATCTAAATTAATTTTCTAGTAACTTGAAAAACTATTTAAAGATGTTGAGCGAATTTAGAAAATAATGAAAAATTGATGAAACCGAGTGGATTGTTTACAAAATAATAAAGGAAATCAGTCAATTTTTTAGACCATTTAGGCAGCTATTAACGGAGAAAATTAATTAATATTGCAGTTAAATGGGGAATTGGTCATATGTCCGTCGAAAATAATGAAAATTTCATAATTATCAGAATCCTTTTTTTTCAAATAATGTTTTTTTCAATAAATAAAAAGCTCCTTCTAACAATCGTGGAATTTTCATTCAAAATCATGTTTAGAAGTACTTTGCATACTCAAATTTTTTTAGGATTGCTTCCCAATTTTTATCAATTTTCTTGAATTGAATTAATTAAGAGAATTGTTTATAAAGAATTTTGAGACCTACGAATAAGGTCTCTTGTCATTTTTCTCTAAACCCACTCGTTTCCAAGATACTAACGAAATAAGCCAGTAAAATTTTTTTCTCCTTTCTTATCCAATCTAAATTAACTTTCAAGGTCATCCAACCATTTTAATACTCAAAGAATCATTGGAATTTTACTTCACAAGAAAAGTAATTTTTTCATAAAATTTATAAACAATGAAACTAATTTTTAAATAATCAGAAAAAATTCATTAAGCCGGCGCGAGAAAAAAATTGAAGATTACATTCTGCTCATGCGCAGTATGTCATTAAACGATGTGCATGAGAAAGGCATGGTTAGCCGTGGGTCAGTGGTTCGAGGCTCCGCTCTGTCCATATTTTTTTAATATTCTCCAACATGTCTGATCATCTTTAAAATATTTCTACTCTATTAACCAAAATAATAAATCTCGAATAATTCAATCCTCAAACAATAATTAACAATTAAACGTTAACTAAAAATTGACAGAACATCGTAGTTGCAACACTAGCAACATAACCTGAGATTTCGTCAGAAATAACGTGAGTGACATTAAAAAATCATTTATGAAATCTCATAATTTTCTAATGATTTTTTTTTCATGAAAATTCTTCGGAATTGGAAAGGAAAAAATTGTTTGAATTTTTTAAGTCGATGAATACCACTTGAGAATCATTCAAAATTTTCGCTTTTTCTGAAACCACGTTTTGGCTAAACGGCTAAAGACTCGAAGCCGTAATCTCGCGTTCCGAGGATCAAATCCGGCTGCTATCGTTAATTATTTTAAATTCGACGAGTAAATTATTTCATTCATTCAAAAATTATGAAAAAAAATTATTCTGAAGTTTAGACTTTTTAAAATTTTGAAAATTTCATCAGAAAGATCGGAAAATTTCAGTTGAAAAATGATATGACAATCGTCGCCAGACCAATAGTTACCGATTTATTTAAAAAACAATTTATTGATATAATTTCAATTTTTTTATCATCTCATCATGAAAACTTCAAATTTCCCCGAACTTCATTTGTCTGGAAAATTAATTTTTTTTTGATTTATTAAGAACTGCACAAAAAATGATTGAAATAAAGCGCATAATAATATTATTTTTTATTATCATAGCGAAAAACAACCGCAAAAATGGCTGATAATCCACCATCATCGTCGCAGAGTACTCCAAGAAGTAATTTAATTGGGGCATCCCGAGTATTCATATTAACTCCAGAAATGTTGAAGAAATTGGGTTTGGCCGAAAAAGTTCAATTGATTCAGAGTAAATTAAAACCAGAAAATACAGTACAACTCGTCACGAAAGTTAAAAAATCAGAGTCACCAATAAAACCGAAGAAATTGAATGAGAAAATCTCTAAGAAATTACCTGAAAAAATAAAAAAAATTGAGAATAAAATAAAATCAAATGAAAGTTCAATAAATGATAAATTAATTAATTCTAATAAATTAGATGATGAAATTAAATCGCGAAAATTACTCGAGGAACCACAGAACAAATCGATAATTAATAATAAAGAATTAAATTTAATTTCTGAAAATTTAGAAAATGAAGAACATTCAATATTTAAATCGCCTGTGAAAACATTGAAGAATCAGGAAAGCAAAATTTCTTCGGAAGATGAGAAAGAGGATGTCGAGCGTAAATTGACGCTACTTTTTGGTGACTCGAGTCCGCAAAAACTAGAAAATGCTGATAAATCGAATGGAGAGAATGAAAATTTGAAGAAATCATTGGAATTTTTTCAGAGTCCTGAAAAAAAGGAGGATGATGCAATTAAATCGGTGGAAATATCCGAGAAAAATTCGCAAGATTCACCAAGTAATTCACTTGAACTACCGGAAATCCAAAGTGCGAGAAAAGTTAGAAGCAAATTGAAACCAAAAATTCAATTGAGATCACGAAAATTACCAACGAAAGATGAGAAAAATAAAATTGTTGATTCTTCAAAATCTTTGATTAAAAACGATGAAAAATCAGTGACAAATAATGAAGAATCGACGAAAATAATTGGAAAGGATGAAAAAATTATAAATAATTTGATAAATAAATTGACGGTTGCATCATCTCCAAAATCCGTTGATAAAATTCAAGAAAATATTGAAAACGAAGAATTTTCGGAGGTAATTCTTCATTCGGAGAAGCCGAAAAATTTTGAAAACGATGAAGAAAATAATTTGAATGAGCAAACTTCGTGTCTGCGTGAAGAATTCGATGAAAATGCAGTTAACTTTGATTCACGTAGTGAAAGAATTCGAGATAATGAAGATTTTATTGTAGAATCCTTAAGAATTATGGATAATGAGGACAATTTTGATGAACTTGAAGAGCAAGGTTCGAGTTCTCATGCAAACTCATTGAAAAACAATGAAACTGAAGTCGTGGATGAAGTTTTTATTGCGGAAGTCTTGGAATTTGAGGATAAAGACGATAATTTGGATGAATTCAAAGAAGGAACTTCAGGTTCTTCAAAATCATTGGAGAATTGCGAATTAAAATGCACAGCTGAAGATTTTGGTGAGAATCGCGAAGTTCATCGAGCGGAATCGTCAAAGATCTTCGATCAAGAAGCGACCTTGAATGAAGTTGAAGAGAGAAATCCGTGTTTCAAATCATTATCGAATGAAGAATTGAAACCGCAGAGTTCCGATTTAAATAGCGATTTTCTTGTTGAATCATTGGATAATGCGGAAAGTGAAGATAATTCGAATGGATTTGAAGAGTTTTGCTGTCCTTCTCCAAGATCTTCATCGGGCGATGAGGCGAGTGCTGACTTTGATGATAAAATTCAGGGAAATGTAGAAGAATCTGTTTTTCAAGACAAAGGAGACAATCGATTGAATGAAAGTAGAGAAGAACCTCAGGAAAATTCTGAAGTGATTACAAAAATCGGTGCGAGTGACAAATCATTACCGGAGACACCGGAAGTTGCAGAAACTGAAGACAAACGGTTGTGTGAAGTTAATGAAGAAGAATTGTGTTCTTCACTCGAAGAATCGTTGACGCGAGAGAAAAAATTCGGGGAAAGTTCTGATGCGATGATCGACGAAATTGATGCAAAGGAAAAATTACCGGGAATTTCTGGGAAAATCGACGACGATCGATTGAGTGAAGATAACGAAGAAAACTTATGCTCTTCACTTGAAAAATCCTCGCGAGAGGAAAAATTGGGTGAATGTTCTGATGCAATGATCAACGGAAGTGATGCAAGTGACCAATTATCATCGGAATTTCCTGACGTAATCGACGACAATCGATTGGATGAAGATAACGAAGGAGGATTGTGCTTTTCACTTCAAAAATCGTCGCGTGAGGAAAAATTCGGGCAAAGAACTGGTGCAATTATTGACGAAATTGATGCAAATGACAAGTCATTACCGGGAATTTCTGAAGAAATCGATGACAATCGATTAAGTGAAGATAACGAAGGAAAATTGTGCTCTTCACTTGAGAAATCGTCGACGCAAGAGGAAAAATCGGGAGAAAGTTTTGATGCAATGATCGACAAAATTGATGCAAATGACAAATTATCATCAAAAATTCCTGAAGAAATTGACGACAATCGATTGAGTGAAGATAACGAAGGAAAATTGTGCTCTTCATTTGAAAAATCGTCGCGAGAGGAAAAATCGGGAGAAAGTTTTGATGCAATGATTGGGGGAATTGATGTTGAAGAAAAATCATTGAAGTCGGAAAAAGAAGAATCGTTCATTGAAAAACCACCGGAAGTTCTACAGAAAATTGAAGACGATCCGTCGAGTGACGGTAACAAAGAGGAATTACGTTCTTCAAATGAAGAATCACCTCAAAAAGAGAAAATTGCGGGAATTCCTGATTCGAAGTTTGGAGGAATTGACGAATCGTCGAATTTCGGAAACGAAGAACTTGCGGACGAAGTTTTACAGGAACAATCAGACGAATTTACCGAAAGAATTGGAGATAATCAGTTGAGTAAATCTGACAGACGAGAATTGTGTTCTTCGGTTGTAACTTCGTTATCAGCTGTTGATAAGTCGGAAACTAGAACCGTTCATGATAAAACGGAAAGTGTTGAGGCGAATGACGATCTATCCACGAACTTTGGAAATAACGATCATTCGTCAGTGACAAAAGCAGAAAAGACCAGAATCATTGAATCAGTGGAGTCGAAAATGAATGTCGCTCGTCAGTTATTTTCAGAATCTCAACAAATTCAGAGAGCAATGACGAATGGAATTGAGGATTCTGCGTTCGATGAAAGAAAGGAAAGTGAGAAACTGAATCGATTAAAAATTCCCGCGACGGAAACGAATAAAGAGCTTCCTGAAGAAAAATTTCCCGAAGTTTCCGAGGAAACAAAGACTTCTAGTGATAAAATGGACACAGCACGTCTAGGACCTTCCAACGGAAATTCCCTAGTGCCTTCATCCGCCAATTCGATCGAAGGAAATTTCTCGAATGAACAAAAACCTTCAGAAACCTTGGAAAGTCTTCAATTACAAATGAAGACCGCCAGAATGAATTTACTGGGTTTATCAGAGCGAGTTTCAATGGATTCATCTTTTCCCGGATCATCAGAGCCGCTGAAAATCCCGGAAAAATTCGAAACTGTAGAAATCCAGAGTAGAGACCAAGTGCCTTCAAAGATCGACGGAAGAAGAAAGCGGAAAAATAAGTCAGAAATCGAAGCGATTCAACCGAAACCGGCGAAGATTCAGAGAAGAGGGAAGAAGAAGAAGAATGATATTAATTCTGGAGCGGAACAAGAGATCATTACGACTCCTCTTCGATCGTCTCGACGTCGATCGAAGCCGAAGATCTTCGAAGACTGCGTATCTCCTTTCACAAATCGTCGAACATCTACAGAATCGAAGAGAAAATCAAAAAATCAGGAAGAACAAATGAAACATCATACCGATGATAAAGTAGGGATAAACACGTTGCTTCCGTTCGATAATTTCCCAGCAATATCGGAGGACAGTGAGTCGCCAAAGAAATTAATTATCGATGAATCAAAATTTGGAAATGACGGAGAAAGTAATTCTAGAGATTTCAAACAAATTATTAATGAAGAAAAGACTGAAGGATTTATTAAACCTTCGAGTTCATTGAAAAAGTTGAGGAAAATTGGGAGACCTAAAAAATTGAAAGGATTAGATAGTGACGTGAAAGTTGATCATGGCACAGAAGTAATGTCTGTAGATTCAGGAAAATTAGATAATCAAGAAGAAATCGAAGAGAACTTACCGGAAATTTCAGCGACTTCAGTATTACCAAAGAATGAAAAGAGAAGGAAATCGACGAAAAGAAAAGGTCCACGGGTTTCAAGACGAAAGTCGAAAATTTCAAGGAAATCTGAAGAATCATTGGGCGAAGCCGAAGCGATGATTGAATCCCCAAAAATCATTGAAAATTCCCCAGAAATTCCAGAAGAAGTTCTACAAAATTGTGAATCCTCAAGAATACTACAAGACCCAGAAATCACTGGCGTCGTCTCCAGCGCTATCGTTCCCTCGACACCAACAACCCCAGAAATTCCTCAATTGTCGGCAAATCATGAAGATAAGCTGGAAGAGAATCCAGTGGAGACGCCTCCAGAACTTTCCCCACAATGTAACACCGTCACTCGCGAAGACCTAAAAATTCCGGAAACTTCCCCACTCGTACCTGACTCAAGCGTTCCCGAAACTCCCCGGAGTATTGCGCCATCTCCAGGGCTTCGAAAAACTCGAGGACGGAGAGGTCGTTCGAGGAATCAGCCTCTGATCACTAGATTCCTCGATCCAGCTTCCGAACCTCTCGAATCATCACAAGCTCTTCAAGAAAGCGATCAGCCTCCAGTCGAATCGGAAATTCCATCAAAACCGCGAGGAAGAAAGCGGAAGTTGAAGGAGCAACAATTGGAAGCATCCGATGAAGCACAAGTACCTGAAGAACCCAATGATGCTGTTGACGAAGAAGAGACTTCACGAAATCGCTCGAGGAGAAAAACAATCAAGTCCGACGAGACCGATGGCGAAGGTCTGAGTGAATCTGACGATAATGAAACCGAACTAACCGAAGAAACGTCGACGAGAACGCGGAAAAGAACTTCTGGGATTAGAGGAAGGCGAAAAGGTGCGAGATCTGCGCCGCGCGATAATGATTACGTACCGAGAGTCACTAAGCCGTGCGAAAAAGTCCCAGTCAAATCAAAAAATGAGCCAACAACAGTCAAATGCGGAAAATGCCAAGAGGAGATGCTATCTAACGTCTGGGCGAGGCATAGTTTGACAAAGCACAATAATATGGCATGGTTAGATGGCGAAGAGCAGCCGAATTACGATGACGAAAAGGCCCTCAAGACTTTATTAGTACAGACCAAGAAGAAGAAAGCTTTCTTAGTATGTGAAAACTGTGGTGATGGTAAAAGAAGTGTAGTTGGATTCATCTCGCACATAAGATTTTGCGGTAAAACGGCAATGGAGAAACAATCGTTGATGTGGACGTGTCCAATATGTACAGCAATATTGATGCCATCATCCCAGGAATATCACGAAAGACAACACAGGGACGATCAAACACCGAGAACCGTACGTAATTATGCTGATCAAGAACGTCAGATGAGGAAGGCAGCGGCGAAAGCTGTAACAAAGATATCGGAATTCACTGAACTAGTGAGAGATGGCGAAGAGCCGCCGACTAAGAAGAGAAAGAAGATAACCATTCAGGATTTTATTCAACCACCGCAGATGAGGAAGACGATTCCAGGAGTTTGGAAAGGTGCTTGGGCGCGGTCGATTAGCAACAATGAGAAAGCCCACTGCCGACAGCCTGGTTGCACATTTTCTACTGATAATTTAGACGAAATCTGTCTGCACTACAGCACATGCAATTTTACTCCGCGCATTACATTTGTCTGTAAAATCTGCAAAATGATAAGTCCTCTGCAATCCGAAATTGAGCAACACGTTAGAGACGAACACGCCGACAAGTTCAAGGACGATGATACGGATTTCGAGGCGCGCAACAGTGATGACAGTGATGGCCAGGAGGGTGAGGGTAAACTTAGGGGCTGTATAAAACCAAAACCCATTATTTACTCGCGGGCTAAATTCATAGACGAGACATTCGCCTACAAGAAACTCAAGGGTGATCTGACGTTCATCCCGAGTTTGAAATGGACATTTGACTTTGAGCTTGAGCACTTCAGTTTTCACCTGTTTGACGAACTGAAACCAAATGTTTTCACGGATTTGAAGAACCCGGAATCATACTTACCGCAGATGAAAACATCGATGTCAATGTCGTGTCAAGCGATGAAGAAAGGCGTGCAGATGGAATGGAAGAAATGGAAGAGATTTGAATCTCAAGTTATCAACGAAGTTCCTGCATTTTATACAGGTGGACCAGTCTGGGCGCTGGCCTGGCTGACTTTGCCAGCTTCGCTTTATGATCGAGAACTAGACCAGTACGTTGCAGTTAGCACCCACTCGACCATGGGCCTCTCCTACGAATTAGGAAAGTCCCACAAGTTCAGGAACTCCATACAAATTTGGAGAATCGGGCATTTGAACTACGATTCGAAGGTTCTGGAGGATCCACAATTGTCTTACATCGTTGGCCACGAGTATGGGACGATTTGGTGCATGGAGTTCTGTCCTTCAGGAGCTTACGATCACGAAGATCTTCATGCCATTGATCCCGAGAAGAAACGGATGAAGAGGATGGGTCTTCTAGCAGCTGCTTCCTCATCCGGTCTCGTTCTAATCTACTCACTGCCGTTTCCATCGGAATTAGCGCTTCCTAAAGACAACTGTAGCTCTAAACTCTTCAAAACCGAACCGGTCATGATTCTCCACGTGAATGCGCTTCTTCAAGACGAAATTACCGACATCGGACAGTGCATGAAGCTGAGTTGGTCGAAAACGTCAAATCACGACATACTAGTGGCGGGCTTTTCAAACGGTTACGTCGCCGTTTGGGATTTATTATCGAAGTCGCCGCTTTTGAGGAATAAAATCAACGGAACCATTCATCTTAGTGCTTACAAGCACTTTTACGCACACAGTCATGCAGTGATGTTCGTTGATATTGTTCCAGTTTCTGAGAAAAGGTATTTGGCAACAGCGGGAATGGACAGAAGCACAAAAACGTGGGACTTGGAGGACACTGATGCACCTGTCAGTGTAATGAAGAAAGGCGTCGCTGTTAATGGAGTTTGGATGAGGCACTGGCCAACTTCCGTCACTGTTTACGACGATGTACTTGGTTTATCGCATACGCAAACTTATGTGAGTGATTTGAGGGGAATGACAAAAGTAGTCATTCCATTATTACCGACAAACTCAACGACTTTTGGTATTGACAAATCTGATTGGTCTAATGCCATCTGTCATGGTACACTTGCTGGCGAAATAGTTGCGGCTTTTCCACCGCAATTATTGTATCTGAGGGATGTCGATAGATTGTCGAGAGACAGATGGCTTATTTCGAATATTGAGTTGGTGGATTTTGGAAAGAAGAAGAATGAGGAGAATGAGGAGAATGATTATAATTATATGCCAGAGAGTTATGAGAAGTGTCAGAAAAAATTTGGCATTGTTTATCATGATGATCTTGGTAATTTGAGGAGCAATGCTTGGAGAAAGAAGAATAGGAAGAGGGGATTCTTGAATTCTGAGACGATGGAACGTGTTCCGGTGGAACGATATCCTTTTACTTCTGCTAATAGAGTGAGTTTATTTATTTTTTATTTTTTGTGAAAATTTCGGGGAAGGCTTGGGGGGAATTGAGGGAATTTCTTGGTAGTACATCAAATTCTGTACAAAAAATAAATCTTGGTGAATTTTAATGACGTCAATAGTTTCTGAAATATTTACTTGAAATGAGAAGATTATTTGCTCAAGTTTATTAGAAGGGTTGATTTTAGGAGTATTCTCATTTTTCCGTTGAAAAGTGAGGGAAAATTATTATGAAAATCATGCAAAAAAAATTATATTTTAGTTTTTGAAAAATATTTGAATTTTTGTGCTCCAAAATTTAACGCTGAATCCATTCTTTTTAATTTCGATTTTTAGAGGATAAATTCTCCGGAGATTTTTGAGCACAATTTTTTTTTTTCCAAAAAATCGAGAAATTAAATTTTTTCACACATTCAAAAAATTCTGCAGCTAAAAGTTTCAATTAATGTCCATTTTGCCTCACCTTCCCCTATAAATATCTTTGAAACGGTTGAGTTTGACGAAATTTACTGAGAAACGTTTTTTGTAGCCCACGAAATTTCCTCCAAAAATCGCCACTTGACGAATTTTGATGAACTCAGCTGCGAAGATACTCGCTAAAACATTTACGTGATACTTTTCTAAATAAATATTTCATCACACAACAGATCTCTTGGAATACAAATGCATGGAGTCACTTGTGGCTTGCTGTTGGCTATGAAAATGGACTCGTAAGAATTTTAAATCTCAACAAAATGTCCGTTGGCAGTATTATGGATGACATGCTATCCCAGCATGCAAAGTCAATGTTTAAAAAGGCGGAACAATTGGGAAATTCGTGATAAACAATTTTTTTTTTATAAATACTCTAATAAAGTAACTTATGAGCTTTTGAAAAAAATTAAAACGTTGATGCAACATTTGTGATATTAATATCATGTAAATAATGTATAAAAAGCTTTGTTATAACACAATTATTTAAAACTATGTTAAATAAACATTTTTGAAAAATCTGAAATATTTAAATAAATTTTTTGCAGTTTATTTGTCGTTAAAGATGTTGAGCGAGTTTTTAGAAATTCCAATGAATTTAGTTTTTTGAAATTACTCGATAAAATTATGTAGGGCAATGAATGAACCGTTAATATTATATCGTAATTTATGAATCATTGGAAAATCGATAATGGATCTACATAGAAAATTTTATTAATCATGATTTATTTAAAACGTAATACAGATTCGAGGAAAAATGAAATATTCAGTTCTTTCGCGTTAGTACATTAAAATACAATTTCTTAGTTGTAAAAATCAATTTCACCAATGAATGAACGTTTTCAAATGAGAAATGTTATGAATTAGCATCCCATGTAGTAAAGTAATTTTTTTTTGAGATATTTCTCAAAATATAAAAAAAATCAAAAAAAAAAAAGTCAAAAAAAATTTTCATTCAAAAATAAGTTTTGTTCATTCATTGGTTGATTCATCTCAATTTTTTAATGGTGGGTGAATGAAAATTTTTAATATCTCCGTGAAAAATCATGTGAAAATTTTGGATATTTCTGAGATTAGTGTTTTTTTTCAAAGGTTCAATTTTAAATTATAAAAATGTGAGGAATTTATTATTTTTATTTTAATATTCTTCATTTATTTAGCTAAGGTTTTTATTTTTATTGCACTTCGCTCTAAAAAAAATAATTGTCCTTTTGAACTCGAATTTATTTCATAAAAGTTTGAAATTTATTTTCCCAATTAACTAGAATATTTTTTATAATTTATTAATGAATTTAATATGATAT
>JABSMS010050033.1:0-22714 GCA_018902275.1 Aleiodes sp. PSUC_FEM 10030003
CGATAGAAATCGACTTATTCTGTTTTACCTCTTCACTACTGAATTATTCGAAAATTTGGAAGGATGATGTTCTGGATTTTTTTAATTTGGGAAATTCCGTTGGATAGCGAGGGAAATTTGAGGCAGAAAATGATCATTTTCGAAAAAAATGGTTTTGAAAACTCCGGAAGAATGTTAGATAATTATTATTTAAAATTCAACGGAAAAATATTGGAATATTTAAAAAACTTTGGTTAACTGGAAATTCCACGAAATTTATCTTAAAAATTCATTTTATTTCGTCGCCCGACTTCACCTCAAAAAGGTCATCTTTTCTATTTTTATAAAAAATTGTTGAACGGAAGAACGAAAGATATACAATTAACAACGATGAACAAAAGTTTGAACAAAATTGACAACTAAATTAAAAAAATGGAATAATATCAAAAAGTTACAATAAAGAACTATGTTCCAAGAGAAATTCTTTCTCCACTCGAAAACCATTAAAATCCAGCACAACATTATGAAAATTAATCCTCACTGCTTTTTACTTTCAACAATGAAAATGAATAAAAAACCTAATTTTCCATTTTCTCTTTATGTTTCAGGTGAGTCACAAAGAATCAAATTCATCCTCAAAAACTTTTGAAATCATAGAAACTAAAGAAGTTGAGTATAAAAAAACAAGGGAGGAAATTCAACGGCTTCTCCAGGCAATAGAAATCGACAGACGGTAAATACCAATTAGAGATTGCCTAACGTTGTGCCAACTGTACTTCTCGGTTAATTAATTAGCGAAAACTCGATGTGAAAATCGTCGGGGAGTAGGGAAATAAAGAGTGAAGAAGAAAGTTGGGGGTTGAACAAAAGAACCGAGAGAGCGAGAGAGACAGAAAAAATGAAGAAGAAGAACGAGAGAGAGAGGGAGAAGATCGAAGAGTAAGAGGGTGAGACAGGTTGAACCGATGCACTGAAGAAGGACACTCGAGACTGCCCTTTCCACTCTGAAATCTCTCCTTCTCTCTCTGCTGGTCTCGATCGCATGATCTTGAAAAAAGTTCACCTTACCCCCACTCGATCCCTCACATTGAAGTCATCAGAGAACCGTGCCTGGAGTTATCGTGATAATAAACGAAATGAAGGGAATGAAGAAGGCAAAAAATTGAGAAAATTGTATAAATGTAAAGGCGCCTCTGCCCCTCTCTCCTCTCCACTCCCTTTTTTTTTCTACACAAGCAGTTTCAGAAATGAGTTTTCGCAAATAGTGTTAAGCGGAATAAATGCTCAGCCATATACTGACTCCCTCTTAATTTTTTCCCTCCTTTTATTTTTCTCATTTCTTATACATCTCTTTCCTTTTTCTTTCACCTCAGCACAAAATCCTCCCCCGTTCTTGCGTGCGCACGGGGTATACACCTCTTTCTCTCCCTATCTAAATTACATTTCAAAGAAGAGAAACGTTATTTATTTCTGTCTCGGGGGCATAAATTTCGCAATCAAGAATTAGAGGAGGCTCAACCACTCGTCCCATCTCTTTAACACAAACTTGTGCTTGCATTTAACTTCAAATCTGTTTTATCCATAATTTTTCTCTTTCCCTCCATTGGAAACACTGTTCGCTTCTATTTTTCTTGGTAAACTTGGAATTTTTGAATGTTTAAGATTTCGAAAATTTCTTTGGATAGTCAGGAAAATTTGGGATGAATGGGAAAGATTACAGATTGAAGATTCATTTATTTATGATAATTAGAACAGTAACAAGATCTTCATATGTTTTTTAGCCTGCTTTAATATTTACATAGTTCGATCCCGTAGGCCTCCACGGAATGGAAACTGGGGCGAAATGAACCTACGGAACAGAATGATCCCGATTTTTTTTTAGAGTGAAAGCCTTTACGTGAAAATTTGGAAAAATTGTCAAATAATGTAGACATGTTGGAGCATCTTCTCGAATTTTTCTCGATTTTCCTGCGGACTTCTGCACTCCGAAAAAAAAAAATCGTGGATCATTTTGCCCTGGTCTCCCCAATATACAAGTAATAAGTCTGCAACAGAATATTTTCCAAAGGAAGTGAAAATTCGATTGTTCCAATGATTTCTTTTCGCAAAAACACCGAATTACTAAATGCTAGATTTTTTTTTCTCAGTGTATACGTTGAATGAAAAAATTATAACTTCCAAAAAAATTGTTTTCTGCATAACCTAGGAACTATTGGTCTAGCGGGTATTGTGTTTCTTCATTTTCCACTGGGACCATCAAAATTCCCAAATTCCATGAACTTGGTCACCCAAAAAAAGCCATTTCTTTCCATTCTTTTTATTGATCTCGAAAGCATTGATTTTACAATAAAAAATTATACGGCGCTCAGCCACTCGTCTCATCTCTTCAACATAAAGTTGTGCTTGCATTTACCTTCAAATCCGTTTTACCCATAATTTTTTCCTCCTCCCCTACTGAAACATCACTTTCTTTGCTTCTATTTCTTTTGCAAAAAAAAGACTTTTTTTTACATACACCTTCATAAAATACACGTACACACTTGAGGCACTTATGGATAGGTGTAAACACATGCATTCATTTTACTTTACTCCCTGTGGAGATAGGAAGCCCTGTATAGTAGCATAAGCATCTCGTTTGTATACTCATGGAAAATAATTTCATTTTAGCTGGGTAGAGTGCCGGTTGAGGCTGGCAAATTTACCTGATTTTCAAGCACTTTCTCTGTACACTTTTTTACCTTCAGTGATGGACAATTTTCCCGTGTAGAGAATTTTCCTCACTCTATGTGATATTTTATCGCATTTTTTTCTCAGTATACGAAAATTATTGGTGTTTATTTGAACGAAAATTTATCCCATTTTTAACGCGCTAATAAACTCAATTTTTTTTTGTACAGAAAAAAAATGAATTCACGAATTTCATTGTGATTAATTTGGAAATATCCGTTTTGATGAAACCAGGACGCGTGCTTTGCGCACATGATGTGAGAGGTTACGTTTTGAAAATAATTCCGCCAAAATCTCCACCAATAAAATTGAAGTGTAACCGTGCGTATTTTTAGAAAGGATAGCCATTTTTTTTTCTTTTTTTTTGAAAGGATAGCCATTGTGATTGACTTTTGTTGGAATAAGCAATATTAGTATTTGAATGTTCGCGCTCAAAGATGTTGACTTGATTCTATTGATTGCTATGATTATTTTAAAAATCCGTTGAATTTCCATCTCAATAAAAAAATTTTAAATACTGGAGGTGGAGGGGAGTTGAATTACTCAAGAACTGAGTCTTCTCTTTATTACCCTGGTACAAATATATTCCCATTATTAAACTATATCCATTAAAGTTTGTTCATTCACGGTCCAAATATTCTAACAGCTCTAATAAAAATGAAATGGCTCCAATTCAATCAGAAGAAAGAGAAAGAGGAAAAAAAATTAACTTGATCCCATCCGAAAAACTATTTTTCCCCCGAAAACATCGATAAAGCAATTTTTATCTCTTTTCATCAACATCCATTGAGTCTAAATAGAAATTGGCTGTGTGTTATGCATGTTCCTCTCCTCCCCCACCTCAGTTCACCACTGTGTGTACCCGTCTCTGTACCACAGGATCCATTTAACCCCCTGTATTATAAAGCTTATAGAAACCCATAGAGTTTGCGTATTTTATTTTTCACGAGACACAAAACTGGTCAGTTTGAGCCCCGGATTTTTCGAATGAAAAGAGTATGAAAGTAGTGAGGAGACAGAGGAGGTAGGATAAAAAGAGGTAGAAGAGGAAGTATATGGCAACGACGTGGGTGTACAGACCCTCGATGCCCCGAGGGGCCACACCCTTACCCGCACCCCCCACACGTTCTTTCACTAAGAAATTTCTTTTCTCTTTCTCATTTTCCCCCCTAACTCGTCCACCTTCGAGGTACTCCTCTCCTCTGCATTGGAGAGGTTTAGAGTGAGACGAGAATGAGAGGGAGTCGAGGGTAACAAAAAGGAGGAAAAAGGTATTCCAATGCCCTGAAGGTTCACCTCGGCCAGTCCCTCTCATTCACTTGCAATCCCCCCTCCTCCTCTTCAACTCGCCGTTTCTTTACTATGCCCCTTCCCTTTTTTTTCATTTATCTTTACCTTTTTTTCATTTCTCTTGCTTCCTTCATTCCTCACAATGTTTTCTATCTTCATATTCTTTAACGAAACGAGAAAAGCTCCCTGAGGGCCTCCGATGAAAAATTGTCTTCAATATATTGCACGGTATTTTATCAAATATCCGGGAATTTTCTTCATTAAATGACTCGTTCTGCTCATGTGTAATAGTTTTTCTCGACAGTACATGGAATGATTGATTTTATAATTCCTCTATTTTTTATTTCTTGCGATCCATCGGGGAATTTTTCGTTGATTAAAAATTCGAGGGAAAATGTGATATGAAAACGTTGGTTCCGATGAATGCACATTTCTAAAGATTTAATATCATTTTTTTAGCGTTATTTCCTCGCGGAAACTGTGAATGACAAACATGTGAATGGAATTTGGGGAAATGATGAGAAAAAAAAATCAGTGAGTTATTTTTTTCCCTCATTTTCTCATGAAACGTGCGAGAAAGATCTAATTGATGTCGAGTAGGACATGAGAGTGTGCATGCATGGAAAAAAAGGAGGAAAGAAAGAAGAATAGGAGAAAATGAGAAGTGAGGGGAACTGAAATAATGGAAGAGTGCCCCGGGGGGCTAAAAGTGCGCAAGACACAGAATACAGTGGAGAAAAAAGGAAGAGAGGAGAGGAAGAGGGTGAAACTTTGCGTCGGTAGTAAAACGAACGGAATTTATGATCGCATCAGCAAGTAGTCGTTATTCGTTGTGAGAAAAGTGGCGAAATGTGGGGAGAATTGTTGAGTGAAAAAAAAGCTGCGAAATATTCTAACTATATGCTTTTGTATCGTTCTCTCGTTTTTTCCCTTCCACCGCATCTTTCCTTTTATTCGGGAAATCATAAAAAGCGGTAATAACTAAATTATGGTCATTTGTTCATGTCACTCTTTTGTTTCATTTTTAAAACATGGAAAGTAACATTAATTTTACTGATAAGAAGGATAGCCATAGTTTTTGAGGAGAAAATATAGTAATAATAATGACATCATTAAATTTTTTTTGTGTTTGAGTGATGTTACATTTTTGCTAACGTGAAAAATTGATGGAATTTTATAACATCAGTAAAAATAATGTAACGTTAAAATTCCATTCGAGATGACCCAGTTGAGGGTAAGATACACGTTGAATATCAAAAATATTCCCCAAGTGCAGTATTCGAAATTTACAATCTTCATAGAAGAAAAAAAGAATTTTTTCGCTCAACGAATTGTACTTTATGATGGCAATTTTTTTCTCCACAAACTCAGCAGGGATTGCTCTGCATTAATAATGAAGCATTGGAAATTGATGGCTAAGAGACATTGAGAGCTGAGTGACCTCAAAGCTTTTTTTTGATATACGTCAATTCTTTTTATCGTAAAAATGTCGAGCGTCGGAATTTTAAAATAAAGTATCTTTGAATATCGTTAAATATTAAGGAACACTTCCCTTCCTCCATCAGATTTGAGGACTCCGCATCGATTTTTTCTACTATTATCACAATTATTGCACAGAACAAAGTAATATTTTCACGTAAAGTAGAATACTCCATTACTTTTGCGGTCAAAGTACTTTTTAATGTACTGTAAATGAAGTTAATTATTAAAATTACGAGCAATTTCTGTGATATAAAGATGATGATATTTACGAGAGTATAAAGAATGTTTTTGTGTATAAAAGCGTGAAATCCCATAAAATCCTTCACTATCAACTTGTTGTTGGAAGGCCCCCATAAAAATACAGTGGTGCCTATCCCACCTATAACTTTGTGTGAATATTTCTTTACCAATGCGTCAACACTTTTTCAAAGCCTGCACGTAATTCTCATTCGCCACAGGCCAGTACGATGTATCATCTCGTTCGAGGGATGATAAAAGAAAAGAGCGTGAGAGTAAAGAGAGAGGAAGATGCCTTTAAAAAAACAAGCGCGAAGATCCTACGGAGTATACACTCGTGAACCGCAACATTATCGCCTCAGGAATATTGCCAATGTAGTGAAATCCCTTTGGAGAAGCCATGCTCAGTTTTCCAATCACTCCTATAAGTTAGAAACTAAAATGGCAATAGCCCTCACACTCTATCTCGTGTAGTGATGGTTGTATCGTAAAATTCGAAATATCCATCGTTAAAGTTTGTGCATGTGTATAGTTGTAAAATTACGATGGAAATACCTCAAGACGACCTACGGAAACTGCTGGATAAACACCGGAAGACATTACTACTACTCCCTCTCTCCTTTCTTTCTTTCGGTATTCCGAAGAAAACGAGCTTGGATATCGTTAGGACTTACAAATCACTCGATGAAGTAGTAAAAGACGTCTAGAATTATAGCCAACAAGTGTAAACAATTGGCGCTGACGATAAATTACGAAATTGAGGAGGACTAGAGGTTAAATTATTATCTGAAATTTCGAAACAATAATTTTTGGATCTTTGGAATTTTGAATTTCTCAACGCAAATTTCCCTGACTGTCTATTGAAATCATAAAAATTTCTAAATTCCATCAACTTTATTACCTCAGAAAAAGTAATCTCTCATTTTTTAATCGCTGTATCAAAAGAACAATTTCTAATTGACGAGAATGAATAAAAAATCGTTGAATGACAAAATAAAAACAACGATCCACAAAAATTCCCGAATCACATTACGAATAAAAAGTAGACAAATGAATTCATAAAATGGAATGGGATCAAACGCACATCATAATGAATAAAATCTTGTTTTGTTTTTTTTCTCCCTTTTTTCGACGATAAAGCTATTTGAATATGTTTAGAATAAGCAAACACATTTCATCTAATATGTATGCAGATGGTTGTGACAAAAATTTCAAAGTGAAATGCTTTGGGGCTTTTAAGTGACGTGACTGTGCCAACAATTACGCTTAATATGACCTCTCATGTGTATACGAGAATAGAGTGAACTCTGAGAGTACAACTGGCGCTTCGTTCCTCCAACGTTAACCATGCCGCGATTACTTTATCTGGCAAGCGATTAGTCCCAGTACCACCCTTTACTTACTTTAATACACATACACATACACATGCATAAGGGACTGGCACTATTGTCGCTGGTAAGAATCTCTCTACCGCTACCGTAAAGCCTCTACGTGAATAGCAGGAATGTAATTGTGGGCGTTGGGGCTACTGCATAGAGCTTCCTTCTTTTTTAGATTCTCTCTCGCTCTTTCTTACTATTTCTTTGGCGAAACTCATGCAGTAATGGCGATGAGGGGGATAAGACGAAGGGGTGGTGGTCACTTGTAAGTTAAAAGTAAAATTGCATAAAGTGACTCGTGAGAAGAGTGTTAGTAGTAAATGGATGTTATATCGTTGCAACTATTTTTTTTCTCTTCATCACGCAATATTTGAATATTTTATTATGGAATGTGTTTAAAAATAAATTGAGTAGGTTAAAGTTCATTTTATGATTTCATTGAGTGCTTGCAGTTGTATGCAATCTTTATTAACCCAATTGTCGGGAAAAAATACAGTCGATTCGCTGTACAAGCTAACATTGGGACAATGACCACACTTCCAACTTTCTGACCTGATTTGGAATTTCTTCCGAAAGCTGTCCGTAATTTTTTCGAGTTGTCAGTAATTTTTATTTGGCGTGCTTCTTTCGTACAATTTCACGATCATGCATTATCCCAAATATCCATGGTGAGAAAATTCACAGCAAGTTTCGAAAGAGAAATCGCTTATACAAAATCGATTGTAAAGCGAGTCAGCTGTATCACCGTCTCAAATCGAGAAGATTTTCTTCCTTCGCGATTGTTTCGGAAGATAACGCAATTCTCCTTTATCTATAATCAAGACCCAAATCATGGTGCTATAATCCGAAGGATCCCGAAATAAGGGATGTGCAGAGTCAGCCAAGAAGTTTTGGCTGAAGCGAAGAGGACAAGGAGGAGAAGGAGAAAATGGGGTAGAAAGGAGGCTGGCCAGCTAACTTTCTCGGGGCTAAGCCCCCCTGACCAAGTTAGGTAATTTGTGTGCGGTAAGCACCTACCCACGAATAAGTCATAACTAAGGCTGATTGTGACTAATTGTGTCGGGCAGTGTTCATTCTTGGTCAGCGTCTTGCGTTATACGTGTAAATGGAGGTTAGAAATGTAGGATAGAAGTTTTCGTAAATTCCGCAAAATTCATGACACGAATTTCAAAGTGAGGAAGAGCTATTCAAACTTGTTATTTGGGTCACAAAAGTATGATGGAAAAGTAACTCTGTAACATGACGTCTCTACTCATCTGTTTCGAGAAGTTTTGTGTTTCCACATTGTCAAAAGCTGCAGTGAGAATTATATTCCTCTTCACTAACCAATCCCTTGAAAATCAACGCTCTGGAGTATCTCTCAACGGTCTTATGGGAAGAGAAAAGTACGTGACCCCATTTCTCTCGAAATATGATGGAAAATCTCGTGGATATTCAATCAAAACTGTCAGACTTAATTCATTGTTTGAAGTATTTTAAAATATCCTGGAATTGTTTTTCGTTTATTATTTTTTTCACAAACTTTTTCATTGCAATAAGTAAAATCCAACTTTTCTTCAAAAGATCTTTTCTTCTATTTTTATTTATCATTCATCCAAAGAAAATGCATCCTCCAAAATGCTTGGTTACTCTGTAGAAATAAACTCATGATTTAAAGCAACTGAAAAAGAGATCTTTATTCCGCGTTGCCTTATTTTCCCCCAACTCCCTGAGACAACCAAGGCCTGATTAATGGCCGTTAGTTTTATTCGTTTGCCTTTGTGTCTATGTGTGTGGGGTGCTTCTCCTCTTTTTTTAAATGTTTTTGTTTCTTCTTCTTCACCCACTTCTGCAGTGTTTTTTCCCTCTCTGACGCGACGCTGAGCCGCCGCACAGACTGACCTTTATCTTCTCCATGAATTTTGCCGAAAAAAAGAGACGAAGGGAGGAAGCTATTCGCTCTGCGATCTTTATCATTCATCCTTCCCGGTTCTTCTGTTTTTTCATTTGGTAAGAGTCAAGGGGGGAAGAAACTATATTCTTTAGCGTTCAATAATAAATTTTTATACTGATTCATTCAATTTATTGCGGCGTTAAACGTAACCTTTTCATTATCCATTTTGTTAACTCGATTTTCTCCCACTCAACTCTGCGTTATTCAGAATGACATTCAGCTACTTTCTTTTGTTGTTATTTTTGTACTGTGGAGGTTTGCTGAATACGTCGAGTTTAATAGCGAATTCCGTAAATACAACGGCACTGAAGTCTCAGACCTTGAATAAAAAGTAGAAGACTGGAAGTTCAATCCACCCCCGCAACGTACTGACAAAAGTTCATAAAGCAACAAACATGGGACTTTAGCTATCGTCCCACGCAAACTTTTTAAATCCCCTCCTTGCATTGCCTTCGTGACGATCTTATCCAGTAGATTACACAAGTCGCGCTATTTTTGACGTAAATTGGCCAAGCGTGCCACCGTTGTATACACTCATGCATTTTACAGCATTCAGAAAATAGAACTTTTTTTACCATTCTGCTGTTACGAAGGCCAATTCGCAGATCGAATATGTAAAGATTCTCAAGTGTTCTGGCGATCCTTGTGCACCGTACTTTCGGATTATGTTGACTCAGTGAAAATTAGACGAACGAGATATTTAATGACATCATGTGTACACATGAACGGGTGGTTCACCGTCAGAAAACACTTGAGATGCTATGAATAGAGAAGCGCGATAGTCTGAAATAGAAATCTGTGCCAAAATAACAGCTCCCGAATAGACAGCTGTTGATACATCTTCATAAAAGTATTCCACTGAAATAATCAAATACCATTTTGCCAAACTCATCTGATTTTCATAAACACTCGATCAATTCATTTCATCTGCAGTATTCCCAAGCCAAATAATACTCCTCAAATTATCAGAAGAAATACCTTCATTCGAACATTTCATTGTTCCTCCTAAATCCTCGAATTATTTCAAGTCCTCGAAAATTTACAATTATCGAATATGAACCAATTCAAAATTATTCAAACACATATAACAATTCCTCCCAGCAATGAATTGTAATTCAACCTGAAAGCAATCTTGCAAAACTTTTGCTTCAACTCGTCTACGAATAGAATCCCACCGACTTTCTTCGAATGTAAGAGGACTCTCGTTATAATTGAATCAAAATTAACATCGAATCAAATCAAAGCCCACAGTAGTTTCAATTCACCAGTAATAATATCTTATTCCCAGGTAACTATTAGGAATGGGTGGGTCCAAGAAACGTATGGATGCCTTCCAGGACTTCAGGACTTTCATACAGAAACCGGATACCAATACGTACGTTCATATCCGAAGCTATATACTCCTACCTCTCGCTCCCTCCCCTTCGAAACCCACTCACTTCCACATCTACAATTCCCCCATTGGGCTTTCTCTTCTACTTCCTTCCTTCCTTCCATTTCCAAGTTTCCAATGTATAATTCTGAACTTTCTGCCCCAACAATGGCAGTTCTCCAGGAGTTCCACAATACAATTGATCGCGCTGCGATTCACCAAGACCTCTCACCCCCATACTACCCCATTGCTTTATTTCTTTAGCTTCAATTCCCTACCCCAGGTACAGAGCAATAGGCCAAAAGGCAATGTGTGATGGAAGTTGAGTTACTGCATCATGTATCAACAATGCATTATAAACTCTCTCTTTCTCCACAATATTTTCGAAATTATTACCACGAAAATCCCATAATTCTACGTACTTTTTTCGTCGAATTGTTCAGCTTGCATTATCATCGATTCTCTCGTTTCGGATTTTCTAACTGAAAATGAATAAGCAATGGCGAATTTTAAATTGAACTTCCGTAACTCTCATCCAGAATTACGATACGAATACCAAATAATTTAGTTACCTTGAGCCATATTCCAAAATTCAACAAACGAAACAATAATGATTTCTTTCTGTGAAGCATAGAATTAATTATGCGAAACTGAGAACAGAACTCAGAGAGAACGGATTTCATCAAGCTCGAATAACAACTCATCTACAACATTAGATAAGCATAACGCTTCCAAAACACAATGCCGACTCTCATCATACCTGTGTTTCTAATTCAGGTCAAATAATACACATGTAATTCAAATTTGAATATACTCCTCTGCCGTCAATTCAATATTTCAATGTGCCCGAATTGTGCAGTCTAATTAAACAATTTTCGTGCAACAGTACTATAATCCGAAGACCTCATAAAGTTCAAACAAAATCTAAATTCAGTTCAAAATTCGATATGAATGATGCTGTCTAGTGTCACATCATTATACTACTTCCAGCAGCTTTTGATGCTCAAAGAAAGTAAAGGAGAAAGTCGTAAATGTGTCTCTCAGTACTTGTATGAATTGCGTGGCGTATAAATTGCGTTTGGAGATGTATGAAATCAGAAAATTGCTCGTCCGACGATACCAAAGACCTTTTATGTGATAAAAGTAAAACGAACATTTTGTCTTCATCACTGAGTAGATAATTTTAGCTAACGGTGAAAGACGAACTTCTCAGAAACCCTACAAATGTATTCAGCACGGGTGAAACAAACGTGATTTGATGATTACCATTTGTCTAATTGTAGCACCATGATTATCGGGATTACCATCACAAAATCAAACGTGTGGATCAGACTATTGAATGTAGATAGAATTTTCACATTACAGATCTGACGAATGTGGCGTTAACACGCACTCAACTAGGCCCAAAGTCTCATCCTAACATCTAATTTTCACCCTTAAACTTTGATAATAGCTTACCTTGACCTCTTTACGTATGTGCAGCAGTTCGATTAAATCTCACGGGTCAATTTTAACACTCAACACACCCACACACGTGAATACACTGTTATTCTTCATCACAATCTGTTTTTGGGGTAGAGCAATTTTTCATTCATTCTTATCAATTTATTGATTGTTTTCATCGTCATTTTCGGTCGATGCAGGTCAAACGTAAAAATATTCGTGAAGAATTATTTTTACCTTCTTTACGTTTCGGTTCTCATTGTATTTTTCTATAATAGGCTACGTATATATTATAGATGATTAGATACGTATTGTCTGATTATTATCGGAGGAAAAACATATTATAGGGATTAGTGGAAAATAATAGCTTAGATCTTTTTTATGATCCAATGGTTCTTGGTGTAGTTCAAGATTCATTGGACATCATCTATCAATCATTTAATTATCCCTATCATGCCATTTTTCCACTGTATCAATCATCTCTGATTTTTAATCATAAAATTTTACTAATTTATTCGTTTCATCCAAAAGAATGTTGAAAATTTTGAAAACTTGATTTTTTCAAAATGCGATTTTTTCCGAGAACATAAAATGAAGTATTTCTTCATATTTCAATAAAGACAGATGTGTACTGTTTATAGTTTCACGTAAAAAAAACTTTCCTTCATTCTCCATTTCACGAGAGCACTCAGATATTCAATGAAACATCGTATCACTCTCAGAAATCGAAATAACCAAATTTATTGCAATCTTTTTATGATCCTTCGTTTCTTCTTTTATTCACTCATGCATCACACTTTATCAATTCACTCTCACCTGTCTCACTTTATTCATTGTTTCCTACATTTATATAGTTCATTTTCTTTTTCTTTTATGCCTCTCGCTTTTTTTTCTGAAGCTCTCCCTTTAACGAGCCTTTGTCTACTACGGGTAGAGAAACGGTAGATAAAACGCCACCAGTAGCGAGTAGGCGGGTTTTCGCTACAGATAAACCTGAGAAATTAGACGCTGTTATTCAGATTTTACGGCAGATTATAAGTTGCCAGGGCGGTAATTAAGTACCTCCACGCCATTCTGATGCCTTTTCCTAACTGACTACGTTGAATTGTATTCTTTCAAGGGGAGGAAGGCAGAGAGAATGAAGGAAAAATGGGGGTAGGAGTTTTTCGATAGACGAATGGAGAATTTAAAGTCGAATTTATACAACAGCACAAAACTCCCTCAATTTTTCTTCTTTTTTCTCAAAGCACAACAATTCAGATATTTCAATTCAAAGTGAGATAGCGCCTGATAAATTACGTGAATTATGGAAACTTCTGGATAATCACTCAACTATAATTACAAACAGGAAACAATGTAAATTCTTCGGACAAATATTTTTGTTAGGTACTATTTTTTTTTAACTGAGTACACATCCTCTAGTTGGATGATAACGCGAAGAGTACTGAGAGCACTTCCGTTTCCCTGACGCCCACTGTTTCCGTCGATGGTCCACATTTTATCACTCTAAACAGTCAACTGGAATTGCTTATCGAACGTCAAATTACATCCGTTTACGTACACATTTTAATGAAAATTCATGAATAAATATGTTCCTTCATTTCGGATTCCCATTTGGAATAAGTATCACGAAATTTATCTTCGCGCTAGAAACGGAAGTGAGCAAGTACTATTTTTTCGTTTCAGTTAAAAGAAGAAACGTATCTTACGTATTTTGTTTTTAGTAATTTATTGATTTAATTAATCATTTTTCTACGAAATATGAGGCATTATATACATAATTATATATGATAATATATTATTCTTCATACTGCAACGACTACATTATTGAAAATATAAATGCATTATGTATCATAACATAAGTGGCATCATACATATTTTTTCTACGCGGATATTGTCGCTCGGAAACAACGTAAAGCAAATAAATAATAGTTGCATTAAAATAATTATCAAGTAATTCACTAACAAGACCGCAATACAAAACCAAGTACAAGACAAGTTTGGATTGAGCTAATTCAGTTTAAAATTAATGCGAATGTTTTGATGGTCTGATTGTTGGGTTGTCACGTTTTGCAAATTCCCGTGAGGTAGATGACATTAACATCCAGTGAAAGAGGGTAAGAGGCAAATGGAAGAAGATGAAGAAGAAGAGAAGTGAGTGGATGGAATAGAGAGTACTGAGAGTGAGGGACGGAAAGTAGTTGGGTGGCTAGGCAAGAGGGATCTTCACTTGGAGCGTGCCCAATTTACAGAAGGGGGTAGCTTGCCTGCACCTCCGATATGCAAATAATTTTGTAGCTATAAACCAACTGGTCTCTTGGCATGCGGATTGCGTGCTTTGATAGCCCATACATCAGGAATATCAGTTGGAAAGAAGTTTGAAAAAGCATCCAACAAAATAAGCATTTATTCATATTTTTATTTCGTTGAAGAAACTTTTGATAATATTGGATGATGGAAAATGCAGCGAATAAAGTTTTGAAAATATAAACAAAGTATTCAGAGTTTACGCAAGCTGCTGGTTCATATGTGTGTTATGACTTTTTGATTGTGTGAACATCTCCAGTCTTCGTGAATGTCTATTGTACACAATTCATTTCATTGCTCATATTGTTTTATTTACCTACTTTTTCGAACTCTTTTATTTCCATTAAAAATATTTTATTTTCACTTCTCCAAATCTCATTGGTTGTTTTCTCCTATACTTTTTCATTGCCTTTTCTGGCACAGAAAATGCATCAGCATATGTTTTTTCTGCTATGCAGTGTTTTTTTGTTCTTTTAAATGTCGACTCTCGAAAGCATTTCTCTTCACTCGCGTGCAGTTTATCTCAAACTCCAGAGGAAAGGAAAAATCGTTGAGCAAAGAGAGAAAAAAAGAGACAGAGAGAAAAAAAGGAATTGTGACTCTGGGGCTACGATGGTTTGGACGTCGTGCGTTTTCTCGTATCGACTTATCGATTTTTACCAGTACTGAAGCGAAGTTGGATTGCGAGGTGTATTTTCCTTTTTTTTTGCTATCTACCTCTTTTCCTCTCTGCCTTTCTTTTCCGCTGAACGAGTGACGTAGGAGGAAAGAATTGGCGGAATTGTAGAAAGGGGTTTGGGTATGTTTACTCGGTCGTCTAGGCCAAGCCGCAATAAGGGAAAACAGACTGGCGTCGCCAATCCGAAAGGGCGAATCTCTCTCTATCTTCCTGAATTTCGCTCTGTACGTTTGGAAGGAACCGAATGAAGGATACTCAGTGAGATATCTTGCTTGAAGAGAGAGGCAGAGACGGACTGGAGGCTAAAGGAATGAAAGAAATGGGAAGAAAAAAGAGAAAAAAATAACATGACTTTAGTTCAACCGGAAAAATGAGATCCCAATATCCGACATATCACGAAGACAAAGGGAAACATTTATTGAAGCGTGAAAACAAAGAATTAGTGATTGAATTTTATTTTCAAGGGGAAAAAAGAATTTGATGATTCGCGAGAATGTTTCCCTTTCATTTGTTGGAGACTTATAACATTTGAATATTGAGAGAGAAGTAATGGTAATTCATTGAACCATAGGGCGGATTCTCCACGAGGTATATTCGCCTATCGAGTCATTTTACCGCAGTGAAGAAGAAACCAGACGAAAATATACGTATGAATTTTCAAATTTTACAACGCAGAGAAAAAAAAAATCTTGTGGTAAGAAAATGTATTGGTAACGCAATTTTCCTTGGCAATTTCTATATCTATATATATCGAAATTTTCTTGACCGAAGTAAATTTTCTACATCTAAGTGAATTTTCTTGCAACAAGAAATAGACGTCCCACAAATTTAAGTATACCAGCATTCATTCGATAGTTTATGCCTGATGATGAATGGTAATGTGGAGATTTTACTGCATTGAGGTACAACTTATTGAAAGTCTTAGAATTTTTTCTATCGAGACATCATAATACACATTTACCGATCCATTTGTCTGAACTACCGTAATTCCTTTGCAACACTTTCACTCACTCTCACATTTTTCGTTACCCCTCACGGTTTTCTTTCAACCCAAAAATGTATGGAGAACGAAGCAGTCTGGCCATTAAGGTGCATCCACCCCTGGATCTGCCTTGCGGCACCATCTTTTTTACATTCCCCTTTTCTTCTCTTCTCTCCTTCTCATAGTCTAGACAGAATGTCGCTATCTGCAGAGACACGCAGAGAAAAAGAGCGAGAAATCCCCGGTTGAAGCTGGCAATGGGGTACCAGCATGTTGATATACCCTTGCATCAACCCAGAACAGAGGAGGTGAGGGTTTCTTCTTTATCACTTTTTTTGAGAATGCAGCTGAAAAGCCCCTGGGAAGTGATGGGCAAAAAGAGGTCTTCTTGTTGCTCAGTACAACGTGAAATTGCAACGAAAACGCAGAAGTGAGACAGCCATATGTGCCTTCTACCACACTACTCGCATTATATTCCCCACGAGTCCCGTTGACCTACTTCCATTAACTGCAATGACGTGTGTGTTTGAGTTAAAAACCGGCCGCGTAAGGGCATTTGGTAGTTCGTTTATGGCAGAGGACTTTATGGAAATTATCCAAACAACAACGTATGCACTTTGATTTGCAAATTCACAAGCAGAAGTGAAGTTCTCATAAACATTTGGAGGAAAAAATGAACTTTTTTAAATTAGGTAAACGTTTCTCTTTCACTCTATAAACTTTTCTGTTTACTTTCCTTGCCAACTCTCTTTAATTTAATTCCTTTCCTCTTGCAATTTGTTTGTAATTTTTCATTCTAAATAATGCTCCCGTATAATTTGCAGTGGAAATAATAAGTGAAACGCAAAATTCAAGTGATATCTGAAAAGTTTCGTTCAACGAATGGAGACCCAAAGTTTTCTGATCTATCGCTGCAATGTACCTGATTCACTGACTCCTATCTCGACTTCTTCACAAACGTATCTTTCATGATAACACATGAACTACCCGAGACTGAATGAAAAAGAAGCAAAATCCACGGATATGATATACGTACGTTGCATTACTAAATTAAACCGCAGTTTTCAACAGGATTCCTTTACTCTCAATGTAAAGAGATAGACGGAGAGAAAGAAAAAGATGGAAAATTCGGGAGTAAATGGTAAAGTGACTCATGGGAATGTAGAGGGAAAAAAGCTTTCACAAATAAGATAAGAAAATAAAAGAGGTGGAGAAAAGTAGAGGTTGAAGTAGGACAAGTAACTTTTACGGTAGACACGTCACTCTGAACGTTATGATCATGGATAAACGTTTAGAATATTCAGAGGAAAATCCCTGAAGGTAGGAAAAATTAAAAGAGAAAAATACAACGAGAAAAGCAAGAGCAAGAGAAAAAAACGAGAATGGACAAAATTTATTCCATCAGGCAGCATCTTATTTTGTTGTTGCGCGAGAAGCTTTATTAAAATAATGGCTCTGCATTTGCATCGCAATTTCGCCAAGGCCTTCGAGAAATTCGTTTCGGCTTCCTCGATGAGACGTTTTTCTTTGCCTGTTCTTTTTTTTTATTATCCCCAAGCCATTGCTCTGTTCTTTAGTTCTCCCCAAAATTTAGAGCTTCCCCCAGAGAAGATTAGGCGAAAAGAGGTACGATCCCCCTTATTCTCTCAAGACCAAGCACCACTACAGAGAAAACATCTACACCTTTATGTTATGCAAAATCGTCGACAATTCTCATTTCTCAAATTCAACTATCTAAGAGAAATAGGCAGATTTTCGAGGCTACACTTGAAAAAGATGGAGAGCCACGCAATTCCCTTCGCATAGTTTGAATGATGCTACAGATAAAGAAAGAGAGAGAATGAAGGAGGATATGCCTAATCAAATTGTAAATTCGCTAAAAATGCAAATTAGCCAGACAGTATTCCTATCTGTGACGGGAAACTGGAGTAGCACAGGAATTGAGAGAGTACACGTAAAGCACCACCTAAAAATCCTGTAGTAAAGCAATAGGGCATACGCTTGATACGTAGGAAACATCAGTGGTCGTTCATTTACATAGACATGTACAGACGAGAGGTGGTAAAGGAATGAGACAGAATGAAAGAAGCGTTTTCCAAATGGAAATGGTATTTTCATTTCGTACCACAGGGCTTCAGTGAAATACCTCTCGAAGGATCGTATGACCCCGCGTAAAAAAATGTAAATTCAACACATATTGATGAAATTATACTAGATATGCTAAATTATAAGTATGAAGGCAGACATTTTATTTGATATAATTAAAAATATATTATTGCTATTTATGATTCCATTTAGGTTATGGAATATAATGCATTTATATATATTTGATAATCTATTTTTCATAATATAATTATAATTACGTATACACGTAATAACATCAATCAAGTTTTTGAAGATGGATAATTCGCCATTAGTAAAGAAATTCCTAAAAAATCAGTGATAAGAAGAAATTAATTCCATAAATTATTATTGGCATTGAGATGTAAAGTACTTGAGTACGAAAATTTATTATTATTTGAATGATAATTATCCCACATATATTATTCGATATATTTCTACATTTACTCCTTTATATTTCATACCATATACGGCATTTTCGAGGGACTGAGTAGATAATAATAATTTTGCGCCCAAAAAATTCTAAAATTCATACCAATTAATTTTTAATCACGTTTAAATTCGCATTAATCAAGCATCCATAAATCTAAAATGACAATTTAATTATTCACCTAAAAATATTCATACAGAACAGTAAACTGAGTTGAATAAATATTTTCGTGAATAAAAAAAATTCAACCATCCGCGAAATAACCCAGAGACTCGTAATTTTCATTAGGGAGTTGAATTTGTGTCTCTCATGACAGCATACCAGTTGAATTATAGTTTGGTACTGCCTCCACAATTTATTTTCTCCCACTCACTTACTACACCGGGATAGATTAACAACTGTGTGCCATCCCAGTTTCTCCTAATAAATATAAAAGGCCCCAATGTTTATAGAGATAGAAAGAATACGAGAAATTCGTTGAGAAGCGTCTAGTTGTGAATTAAGGATTTTTTTCCTTCCTTTTCTTTTCGATTTATCGATCTCACGAATTCGTTTATATTAGATTTCTACATACGATCAAAAAGAAGAGTAAATGAGAAAGAGGCAAAGAGAGGCGGTCATTTCGTTATTTATGATCTGAACGCTGCAATATTCATCAGATAGAAATTGATTTGGAATTAGAGCCTTCGCTCTTAGACCCTCCCGCTCGTGGTTATATTGAGTTGAATTGACCTGATGCACTCTTCCCGTAATAGAAATTGCTTCCATCCCACCGAAAACGATTCCCTTTATTATTATCATACTCTCGTTTTTTTTATTACCTTTTCAATTCAATTTCATGATGCTTTGGCCCATTCAATGATATTTCAATTATTTCATTTGATTACGAAATGGATCCAATTGAATAAATTAATATCAAGGAATGTCAGGATGTCATTACTTAGAATATATCAGAATTTGACATTTTAATCGAAGACAGGAATGGATCTATGGATGAATAAATTCAAATTTCAATATAATGGATGGAATTAGTTTGACTAATTGGACAGAAACACTCAACTCTGAGTGAAACGAGGATTCAACAATTCTTTCCTTATTTCATTCTTTTTGTGTTCATTACAGAAGAAACCGGAATCAAAACTTCATTAATAAATTAGCCCGGGACGCCTTTTGTAAGTGCATTGGATAGAAATACCTAGGAGTTGGGGAGAAAACAAGCGCCCCAATGTTGTTTCCTGACCCTCCCTCATTTCTACTGCAACACTCCAACTTCCTGTGTACAGTATACTAGGGAGAGATTCCTCATTCCCCTCTTATTACGGGTGTCATAATACACACGTGTTACAACAATTGACCGTTTTTTTGCTTCATTCCTCGACAATTCTTTATGCGCAGTTGCAAAAAAATTGTCAATTAAATATATATTTATTATATATCCAATGACGTTTAGGCATATCGCCGTAACCAAAATGTGAATATAAATAAAAAAAGCAGGCATATTGGAAAAAAATCATTTTTAGAACAAAATAGACGTATTTTGTCATAATGTTCCTTAAGTTATTTTTTTCTTCACAATTAATTAATATTTAATTTTTTATGCACTAAACATATCGTCACCCTAGAGTCAAAAGGGCGTAAGTGCCATTTTTTAAAAAACTATCAAAATTGAATCTATCTTCATTTTTTCATAAGAATAATAACTTACACCCTTTTATTAATCAGCAAGAAAAAATGGCACTTACGCCCTTTTGATTCGAGGGCGACGATGTGAAAGCCAATAGGCTGTAACTATGTAAAAAATCATCAGGTTAAGTAGTACTTGTAAATACTCTTAATGATTTATGTTAAATAAAATCTTGAAAAAAAAAAAATTTTAATCAAAAATATAATTTGTGAGATACGGGTGCTTGTTGCGCCTGTTCCCGGTTCTCTTACAAACACACTTGTATGTATGTGTGTGTCCGTGCACGGCTTTTTCTTTGGCAGCACTGACTCTAGCGGAAGCGTTCACTGAGTAAAGGTCGTATTAATAAAAGAGTTCATTATTAAATTAATATCTGTTAATAAACTATTAACCCGTCCGCCAAGAATCCATCATAATTTAATTTGAATTTCATTTGCCGCATGGAGGCTAGCGGAGTAGGCATATGACCCTGTGTGTGAGTTTTCACGGTAATTCAAATGGAAATTGGTATAGAACTGGATATCCGTGTTGGGTCAGTCAGTATAAGGAAAATGGCCAGTAATATATCGCCAAAATTAGCACCCGATATTATGCCAATATTGGTCCAATAGTGCATGCCAACAATGGCTTGAATCACTGGGCATTGTTGGCATCCGATGTAATGCCAATGTTGGCCCAATATTACATACTAATGTTGGCATGTGGTAACATCCCAATATTGGGCCTTCATTGGTCCACTATCGCAGCTCTTATCGCAAATGTTTGCACCAATACCGGGCCAATAATGGCCGTTTTTGCTCGACGCGACATCGGCAGATCCGGGTTCGACTCCTGATGCAAGATTATCCAAATTTTTCCTTGAATAACTGCGAATACTGTGGTGTACAAATAGCCAGTACCATTCGTGAATTGTGATAAAATAATTGAATTCTTCAATTACAATTTTCCGAATTTGAGGGAGATAGAGACATTTCTGTAATAACTTTTTTCGTAGCTGCCTTTTGTACAAAATGGCATCAAACGAAATTTCTCGAAACGAAGGATTGAAATTTAGTCGATGTGAAGTGGGGAATGATAGCTCGATTGCACTCTAAAGAGAAAATTAACCCCTCTCGTTCACCGCTTCAATATCAGAATAGAATACATGAAATTGTAATGATAATTTTTTTAATTGCATCCATTACTAATTGAGTCTTAGATATTCAATAATAAAAAATTTGCTGAGTCTCTTTTTACCAATCAACGATAAAAGCCCTCGAAGATTGAAATAAATTATTTTTCACCAACCTCCCATTAGAAAATCAATATTCTTCAGTTGAATATTCAAGAGCAATTGAAATGGAATGAGAATGAAAAATATCGAGCAATTCAGTTTCAATAGTTATTTGATTCAATTTTTTTCATTGAATTAATGAGTAAGAAATATAGTTTCTCTCCAATTTGGCGGGAAATATTTTTTCCCCCTGAGTGGGATTATTTTTTTAAGCAAACAGAAAAAACAAGGATAAATAAATGTCAGAGCGGGAGAGAAAAATTCGTTGATTTCATAAGCAAATGTTACATCTCGAAATAAAAATAGAGAGAAATTGATTTTTCCACTTCAGTAAATACTATTTTGTTTCGGAAAAGAATTCTATTGTTTCAAAAGCTTTTGTTGGCAGATATATGGATTTTATGAAAAATAAAATTCAAGAAATACTCGGAAAGAATATTTATTTTATATTTTTTATTGAGAATAACTTACCACGAATAAGTAGTGCAGTCAGTACGAAATACGGAAATAGAGCAGTAAAATATACGATCTTTCCGACAGATTGGACACCGCGTATAAGACACAAGTAGCATATAATCCAGGCAAGAGTTAGGCATCCAAAGAGCTCCCATCTTATGCTGCCCCAATTCTCCCACGTAGCACCACGTATACCAAGCACGTAATCACTGTGGCCCGATAAATTTTACGATTAGTGCAATTTAATACGTAAATTTTGGAAATTTATTCGCTCTCATTGATTGCACTTGTGGAATCTTAATGCTATCAATATTAATTTTATTGGGTGAGAAAACTGAGTTGTGTTTTCATTCGATTTAATCTGATAATTATATTCAGAATGAAATTCTTTATGGCAATAATGTGGAAGAATCTGATAATACATCTTTCGATGTGAAAATTCATTTTTCGAAGGTAATCGAAAACTTTATTTCTCGATTTTTCGGGAATATCTCTGGTTCTAGTTAGCGCAGCATCTTGGAGATTATCGCAAATTGAAGCTAAGTTAATTTTCTATCGATTTCATTCAACGTGTGTCTGTCTGTACCGTTCAAGCAAAATTTGAATGTGCAGTTTGAAAATCGTTGTATTTTCTTCTAGGGTTCATAAAAAATTAGGAGAAAAGAATGAGTAATTACGGATGTTCAATTAAAATATGAAAATTAAAATTTCATCGCTATAAATAATTTCAACTATTGTTTATTTAATAAATATACTTCTGACTGTAAGCCCGTTTGAAAATTTTATTATCGTTTCATTTTGCAAAAAAAATGATCAAATTCTTTATAGATTCGCAATTTTTTTAACGTGCCCATAAGATTGCATGTTAATTCTGTAAATTTCAAAAATTCTTAACTTTTGAACAAATCTGTAAATCACTTTTTGTAGTAATTTTTTTTTA
>JABSMS010050143.1:0-22695 GCA_018902275.1 Aleiodes sp. PSUC_FEM 10030003
TAAATATATATTTATATTAATTTGTAGAATATAAATTCCAAAGGAATAAAGAAAATTGAAAAATTGAAATAGAATAAAAGGCAATTTACAGATTTTTTTTTTCATTCTGACATTGGAAGTTTTTTTTGTTAAATATTATTTGTTAAGTAATCGTTGTCATGAGCTCCTCGCAATACCGAGATTCAATGTTCATTTTTATCATTAAATATTCATAAAAATTATTTATTAATTGACTTTGTTCTCTTTGCTTTGTTTGTTACAATAAAATTCATATTTTTCTGCGAGTGAAGATAAAACTATTGGCGATAAACTTAGAAGTTAAGTATCTCTTGAAGTTGAGTCAAATAATTGAACTAATGCCCGTTAAAAAAAAACTTAATCGTAATAATTGATAATTGTTGATCTGTCGGTTTCATTTCAAATTCAAGGTAGGTAGTCTTTGGAGGCTTTCTATTAATATGTTTCTCTATATTTCTGAGTTAATTTTTTAATTCTCATATTGTCTAAGGAAATTGTGTAATTTTTTTTGTTTCATTAAAACATACATGAAATACTGCAACCCACTACAGCACCGTAATAAAATTTTTTAACACAGATTAGTACGAAATAGTTAACCAATTAGTGACCTTTGGGAACCAATTTTTTCATCTACATACACAAAAAATTTAAGAATAAAAATAATACTAAATTTTATCACAAATTCTACATTTAAAAGGTGCCGGGGTGTTATTAATTCCAGAATTGAATGATCAACAGAAAATAAAGGAAAAACACATGTGCTGCAGTTAGATAAAACCCAAATAAACCAAAAGAAACTCATAAATGAATGAGGAGAAAAAAAATAACATTAATACATGAGAATCCTGTCTACAGGATCTTTTGTGCATGTGATAATTTAACAATGCTCCTTTTCTTAATTCATTACAATCACTCGAATTGTGAAAAGAAGAGACATCGGTGTATATGAGGATAAACAAATTTTGATTTTTTGTTTTCGTATTTACACAACTATTGAAAGAAAAAATGAAAAAAATGATCAGTGTCAGTCAATCGGAGTGCTCATGGATGTCCGTTTCCAGCTTACCTGCAGCACCTGAGGATGAAGGTGAATACACAGAGCTGGCCTCGTCATCCAAATCGTCCTGACTACTCATACGACCTGGACAAAAAAAATTACATCAAATTAATCAAATAAAAAAAACAGGAAAAAAATCAATCCATTCTCCATATCTTACAATTTAGAAAAGATAGAGTAAATTTTGCCATTACATTTTTTGTAGCTCTAATTTCCCTCTACGAGAGAGGTCATTACGATAATTTTTGTATCCCCTTTAATTTCTGAGATGTTCCCAAAAAATGAATGTCACAATAAAAATTTCGTTCTATCTTTTTAATCTCATTGATTTCAAACTTACCCCGCGATGCCAAACTACGTCCATTCGGTGCTCCACGATACAATATTGTCTCCAAATAATTTAATCCATTATTATTTATAATATTGAATCCACATAGTAATTCAATTTGTTTCCAACGATGTACTCTCTCTTGAAGTTCCACTGTAACTTCATTAAGTGCTGTTCTTGCTTCAACTATACTCTTATCAACTTCATCAATTGATTTACCATGTGTCGAGACAAATGCACCCACCAGGCTCGATCTCTTTTTTCGTAGCTTCTCACACTGTAAAGAAAAAAAAAGCGAATGAATGAAAAAAATCTATAATATCGCATTTTTCATCGTCATTCGGAGTGCAAATAACATCATTCACGTTATTTTTAGTTTCTAGTGCTTCGAAGATATCACCCAGTAATATAACAACTGTGAAGATTTCTTAAATTCCAAAAATAAAATTTCCAATAGAAGATAAAAAAAAAGAAGCAGTTAATAAAAGTTGAATTACCGCTTCCCGTGCTTGCTGCAGTTGTTTTTCGGCTGATATTTTCTTTTTCGTGTATGCCTTATTTTCAATTTCATGTGTCAATTGTAGCCAGTGCTGGAGACCAACGGGTGGTGACCAGCAACGATCCTCGAGTTCACCTTCTGCACGTTGGAGCTCCAATTTTAACATCTGGATAAATTGAGCCCAGATAAATCAATTTCATTCTGTTAATTTTCATAAAATATGTTGGAAAGTAACTAAGTTGGTGGAAGTGTCGTGAGAGCACTTCTGTAGCTGTAATTCTTCCTGACAAAAAATTTCTGATGCAGTAATAACAGAATTGGAAAAAATGCCTTTCTTAAGATGATGAAGTTAATGGAATTTGGGAATTTCGATGGTTTTAGAGGACAGCCAGGGGAATTTGAGACACAAAATAATATAAAACCTCGCCAGACAAAAATTAATCAAAAGACTATTTCAAAATTGGTTGTATAAAAACTCAAATTTCCCTTACCATCCAATGGAATTCAAAAAATTTTGAAAATACAACAACTTGTCTTGTCCAAAACGTATTTTTTTCCTAAATGGAAGATCATGCATAATTTGTGGAATTTTTTGATAATTTTGACGCTGCAGCGCCACAATAAAGGACATTGCTTGCGTTAGAGTATGTGCTTTCCTTCTAGTAGTTAATAAAGAGGGATTACCACAATGAAAAAATTCTTACCTCAATCTCTTGTTTCAATTGAGAAACTTCTAAATCTGAGTATGATGTATGCATTCCCATACTCTCGTCCTGTAGCCTCTTCTCAAGATTTTGTTTTTCAGTTGCAGCACTCTCTTGTTCTAATCTCGCCCTCTCCAATTCTTTCTATTAAAAAAATAAATACAACGTAAAGAAAATATAATTTAATTCAATTTTTTTTTAATAAGCGATTTTCGCGTGAACTTGCCTCAAAAAAATCATGAAAAAAAAATTTTCCCCGTTTCATTCATGAATTCATAGATGTGAGTCTAATAGATGATTAATTAAGTAAATAAAAAACAAGACACAGTGAATGTAAGCCGCTGGAAATAAATGAATGTCTGTTGTCCATAAATTATAAAAGTAAATAAACCACACCTGCAGATCCTCAAGTGCTAATTCCGCTTTGTGGAGACCCTCCATATCCTTCATCATTCTCTTCAGATGCTTTTGCGAGCTCTTCTTCTGCTGATATGCATACCAACATCCAATTAGAGCTCCAAATAATAAAGTTATGAGTATCAAATCTTTAATGCTGTGTCCAGTATCTGAAAAATCGGATAATGTTCGTCGAATTCTCAATTTTTTCATCGTACAATACAATACAAAATATATAAAATTACCCTTTGGTGGCCCAAATAATACAACGTCCATTGCTTTCAACGCAATTTTCTGTTTATGAATTGGATCTTTTATTCCGAGAACATTACTAAGGTAGTGCATGTTATTCACAGCCAATCTGAAGCAACAAAAATTTAAAAATATATGAAAAAAATTCTCACAAATTTTGATCATAGAGAAGGAGAAATAATCATTTCCCATTCATTTCACCTATTTCAACTAAATTTCTTCAAAGACAATTAAGGACAACAGGGTGTAAATTATTTTCTTTCGTTTATATTTTTTTCAAATATTGGGAAAAATTTATTCGAAATCGTATTGATGGGAAATCTGTTACATCGATTAGAGCAATGTTATCCGGGACTGACACAAGATTTCGATAGATTTACAGTGAAGACATGGATGTTCAAAGGAAGTACATTGACTATAAACATTCCTCATATGTCCTAAATATTTTGGTTGGATCATCCATTTTCTCTGTCTGACCTTATCAGTGTTACGATCAAGCTCATTCCATTTTAATTCAGAAAACAGTTTCCGGAAACATCACGGAATTCAATATAGTTCCAATTTTGTTCAGAGGAACTTTTTTTTTGTAAGACTCATTAGTTCAAAAAAAGTTCTGAAAAATTTCCTGTATCTTCCCTGAATACATTTGTATCAAAATTTAAGGACGTCATGTTAAAATAACGGTTTACGTCAATTTTCATTTTCACAAAAAAAATTAGTACCTTTACGGAGGTGAATGATTAATTTTAAATTTTAACCCCCAAGAGCCCATGTATAAGCCACTTTTGGTTTACTCATAATCTCAGTAATTGTGCTCATGCAATAAAAATATCATGGAAATTCATTTCATATCGTCGCCCTAGAGCCAAGAGGGCGCAAGTGCCATTTTTTAAAAATCTACAAAAATTGAATCTACACTCTCTTTTTCATAAAAATAATAACTTACGCCCTTTTATTATTCACCAAGAAAAAATGGCACTCACGCCCTTTTGATTCTACGGCGACGCTGTTTCCTTATTTATAGTAAAAGTATGAAACGCTTTCGGAACCTAAAAGGAAATGATTTTTCTCAAATCCACATGGCTCCCAAGTCATTCATGAGTACTCCTGCTCTACTCATCTATATTCATTTCATTTCAAGCGAGTGACTCACCTGGGAAGTGTAGCACCGGTGACACGATGCTGAATGAAACTAGGAACATATTGTGGAAGCTCGACATTAGTAGTAAGCCACTCGGAAGTCTGTTCAATTGTCCAATTGTGTACTTCAGATCTCAACCAGGCCTCCCAAAGTTCTCTAACGCTGATGTGCATATCATCATTGTGATGAAAAGCACGTTGACGTCTTTCGTAACCAGCTTCATACTGCAATTCCTCCCTCAGAAACTAAAAGAATTATCGAATGTATTTGAAGGCAGAAAAAACATTCAAATAAAGCGAAACTCCAAGAGTTACACGTAGATTATGTCACAAATGTCTCTGAAACCATTGGATTATGGAAAGATTAGCGCAAAGTTTTTGTGGACAATAAAATTTGGCAAGAAACGTCCAAAGATGCATTCCTCTAGAATGTAATGAATGACTAGGCTAAATTGATTGAATTAATCTAAAAAAACTACAATTCCTCAAGAATCCATCTTCATCGTTCACTCAATTCTCCATCTCAACAATTCTTAAAACAAAAGAGAAAAAAAATAATAAATGTCTCTTACATCGTCAGATTCAGAGAGATCAACATCGCCATCAGCATCATCGTCCAGTTGACTATGAAGTGATTTAATGGCTTCGAGACCGAGGCGATCGTGGGAGGCCATGGTTATACATGCTAAATCATCATTGCATTGCATTGTTTCAATATCTGTATTAATGACATACCAAAGATTCCAAGAATGAAGATTTCCAAATTATAAAAAAAAAGAATTAAAATGCAAAAGAAAGGTTTACTTGACTGGGCAGCGTCATGTGCAACAGCCTGTGCAATACCATCAGTGAGTGTTGCTGAGAATGTGGCTGGTCCTCTCGATCCATCACTCGATGATCTTGGTTGATAACCAGAAGTGGCATCAAGTGCACCACCACTAGCAACAACCTCTGCACAACAAAGGCAGAGCAGTCGTAGACCATAGACAACAAACAATTCAACATTCGCTACCGCTCGCATTTCTCAAGTTAACCTCAATTCAAATTACGTTCGTTTCTTTATTTTATATAATAAATAAATTGAAGAAAAAAAATCTCCAATCACTTGATAATTGTAACTTTAAATGAGACAAGTGTCGTAATTATCAAAATCATGTAGACACTTTGAAAAAAATAGTGTCCTCAAGGACAAAAATTCCTCCAAACAATTAATTAATACTCAAATTTTCATCAATTGATTTAATAAATTAGATAATTAACTTTTTTAATAAAATTCCACCGATATAAATCTTATAAAATCTTCTTCTCCGTTGGATAATATTGCTCATTGCCCTGTCAAAATCCCCTTGTTTTGATTTAATTAATTTCACTTTTCTCGTTAACGAAAAATCAATTTAATATTTTCATTTTTTTTCACAAAACATTTCACAAAAACACATGCACAATAATAATAAAAAAATTTCCATCAATTTTTCATCTATTCAGGATTTTTCAGTATATTATTAACTTCAATTATCAATGGACCTTTAATTAAGTACACTTGGCTTTGGATAACGACGAAAGAGGGGAATCAGATGTTTCAATCAAGGCCACCGACACTACCACCACGAGCAAACTTTGAGGATGAGGAAAAATTACATTGAAAAAAAATAATAATAATAGAAGGAAGAAAAAAAAATGAGTATTCAGTATATCCATGAATTATGTTGGACCAGCCGAGGTGGCACACTTCGTATATGGCTTCTCAAATGTCATCGCCATCTTTGAGCGGCATTAACTTCCGGTATTCGATTATCGATTCCTCGAAATAGATTGGAAAACAAAACTTTGATAATAATGTGAAGAAAACCTGTTTCTTTGTCAGGAAAGATTGTTCGAATTTCATTCAATCGAAAATTGAAACGAATTTATTCCAATTTAAATTTTGACAAATCAGTAATTCGGACATAACTGAGGTTAGAATGTCAAAATAAAATGGCGACTTCCGTTCACCAAAAATTCAAGAGACTGTGAAAAGCAATAAAATTAGTTTGAACAAACGAAAAAAAAAAACGATGAAGAATTGTTGATTACAAAATCTACGAGTTTGAATCAGAATATTTGTCACAACAATGCATATAACCTCATCTCTATAAATGTAATCGAATTAGGTGGAAATCGCGTCATAATTAGTGGGTATGTTTAATAATAGAAAATAATTGAAAATTGAGGAGAGAAAAGTTTGAGTGAAGAAGGGAGTGTATGCGAACATGAGGGGTTAGGCTAGTGTTTTATTGGCAATATTTGTTGTCAAATTATGTGTCTCTCTAATTACAGATAATCTTTCTTTGTGTTTACATGAATAATATTTACATTTTTCCAAAATATAATCAATGTTATACTAACAATATTGAATGAAAGCAATTAATTTATAACATCAACGAAAAATATTCGGATTAACTCTTGAAGATATTTTCATGCATTATCACTTGAATCATGTTAAGTGTTATCCATTTATATAATTATTAATTTCTTTCCTCCATCTGTTACCTTGTGGTTGATTTATTTCGGTATTTAATTTATGAATAAGAAAAATTATTCCGAATTAATGGAAAAACTTAGATAAATCAATATTTCTTTTCTATTTTATTTGAAGAAAAAAAATCATGAATTATATTTTTTGGGAAACATTATTTTAATTTCTGTAATTGAAAGGCCGGCAATTTGTATGAAGGCGCCTCCATATTTGTATTCCAAGACGTCACGTGATCACTTTAGCCAATGATAATTCTCCATTTTCACATCTATTTTGCTCCTGAACATTGTTTACATGTAAAGAAAATAATCCGATGACAGTCGTCAGCGAGTAAATTTTTTCTTCTCACACACAATAACGTAGATAGAAGAACCATTGAAAAGAGTTTGAATATCATTTGGTTTATGAATTCAGAGAAAGTATTTGGAAATATGTTCTTTGTGATTGAGTTGAATAATTGTTGAATGATAAAATCAAAATAATGGAGGCACAGAGAGACGAAGAAGGTCAGGTATTTACGCCAGTAAAGAAAGATGATGGTATTTTATTGTCCGTTGAGAAGACAACGGATTCGAAACATTCACAGGTAAAAATAGTAAGAGGTACGAAGAAAATGAGAATTGATTCAACTGATTCAGCTCAACCAACTGAGAAAAAAGGTAATGACAATATTAACCCCATAATGAACTTAAAATTACAGTAAAACTGAAACCACAATTCTTAGTTATTTCGATACTAACAATTTTCTTCAAGCTAACAAGTTGACAAATCCAATCGATTCCTCTGAAAAATAATATAGCATATTTTATAAAGAAATTTTTTACCATCCACACACGAAACAACTTCATAAAGAAGTGCGAATTCTTTATAAAGTCTTTATGGAAAAGTTTCCAATCTTTTTTTTATAAAACGTTCCAATTTTATCTATAAAGAATATTCTTTATAAAATATTCTTATCCGTGTTCCTATCTTTAGGATGATGCTAAAAATTATCAGAGAAAAATTGATTAAAGAAGAATCATGTTAAAATAATCAGAATATTGGAAAACAATTTTTTTTGTCAATTTTGAGAAAATTGGAATTTTTTGGATCACTACAATTCTTTCACTTTCCCAAGAAACAAAAAGATTCCGATTCTGCTTGAAATTTTCTCGAACCTTTAATTTTTCATGTTCTGGGAATTTTTTCCTTAAAATTTCGTCTTCGAATAGTTTCCGAAATTCATTATTTGATGTGCATTATTAAAATTTTAACATTTGATAAAATTCGTTATTGTTTAGTAGAAAATCGGTAACGTGGAAAACCAGGTAGTTCAGTGAATTTCACTTGTACTCCAATTTTCTATGAAATACCTCGAAATTTAAGGGATGACGATTTTTGTTTAGTTTATGTTTTTTGTGCAGACAAGATCTCCACCAAAAAAGTTTCTATCACCCATAGATTTCCAGATATTTTATAAAACTTCAGTTTAGACTTCGGTAATTAAAAGGAGTCTACACAAAAAAATTACTATCTTCCTCAATTACATAAATGAAATATAAAAAATCATTAACTTCCAGAGAATAAAGAGGATGATGGAGACACAAAAATGGTACGCTCATTCAAACGTTCCTGCGAGCTCTGGTCACAAGAAGACAAGAATACATTTTTCAAAGCTGTTACTGAATTTGGCAAAGACTTCGATGCACTGCAAACTTACTTTCTGAATCAAGGAAAAAAGAAAGGTTTACCAGATAATATGATAAAGAATAAAGAGCAAATACGTCACTTTTATTACAGAACATGGTTGAAAATCTCAAAACACTTGAAATTTTCGGAAGACGTTAAAAAAGCCTCTCAAGAAATTTATGGATTAATAAATTATGGTGAATTGAGACGTAAACTTCCGCGAATACATGAAAAAGTTCTGTTAAAATTGAATGAATTAATTTTTTGGGGCTCAACGCAAGTTAGATTACGTGGTAAAACTATGAGAATTAAAACACCAATTTGTAGAGCCCTTAGAAAATTAAATCAACTTGAGGATTGGCAGGAGGAGATTAAATTACCATCGAGAGTTACAATTGAACTGCGGCCTGGTAATAATTCAACCTGGTGGGAGGTACAGGCGCACGCTATGAATCCACGTGTAAGAACACTACTTCCCATTCAACGTAGATTATCAACGCTCTTAGCATTTCTTCAACAACGTTGGAATCCAGCAAAATACAGAACATCACCGAATTTAGAGAAGGAAGTTTTGGATAATAAAGATCCAAAATTGCTGCGTGTTGCACCACCAGAAGGTACAAAAATTGCCCTACCAATGGTGAATTTGGGTGAATACTTAACGAGTAACAGTGTGAGTTTTAATTCTTATGAAAGACGTCTGGGTTTAAAATCATCGAGAATTGAATTACTGGGTTCTGTTCAGCACTTGAAGGGCGTTGGTAAAAAAACAATTAAGAAAAAATTAGATAAAAAAATTACCAGTAAAATTGATGATCAAATGGCATCAATTGACAATAACAGCGACCTAGATGGATTAGATAATAATATTAATAACGAAAAAAGCCTTTATTCATCACACATTGATAAAGATATTGATGTATTAGCTGAACCAAATAGATTTCCAGGGAGAGAAACAGTGGAGAGAATACGTAAAGGTTGGACAATTGATGAAGTCAATAGTATAACAGTTGGTGATTTATTTTTGATGTTTGGTAGAGAGAGTAAGATAACATTGGAATATCGGTGGGATTTACCCGATGAAATTGAGTCAAAGCAGAATAATGGATTGTGTTTAGCATTGAAAAAACTTTTGTCAATAGCCAAACATAATTATGGTACAAGTAAAGTTTATGATAATCCTGGTAGCAATGAGACTGTTATATCATCACGTGTACCGTCTACCAAAGAATCAACATTCAGAAGACCACTTATACCACAAGCTTATCATAAAATTGGTAGCCAGGATGCATTCAAAACACAATTGGATAAATTTAAATCAAGATTTTGTAAACGAGGAAGAACTGTCAGGCAAAGAAGTTTAATTGTACAAAGAACAATACCAATTGTTAATAGACATGAGGAACATTCTCATGAAAAATTCCAGAGAATGGAAATTGAACAAGAAATTTGTGATGACGATCAAATTTGTATTAATTTGACACAAACATCGGGACAAAATTTGTTGACTGATCTTGGAGATACCCCGAAGACATCAAATTCAATTATTACTAGTGCAACGCAAATACTCAAGGAGGGCGAGGGGCAGTGGTTGAATAGTGAAGTTGCTGATTATTCTCTCAGTAGCTTTTTAGGACAATTTGAATCACCAATTAAAGGTTCACAGAGGAGTCAAGCTGGTACTCATGTTGGGGATGGCAGACCCTCGAGCGATGTGAGTAATTTTTATTAAAAACATAATTCTTTGTGCGTTTTATCTACATAAAATTTGTTTTTCATTTGGAAAATAAAGTTGATGAAATACATAAAATTGTTGCAGGCTCACCGAAAAGTTATGGAAATTCCCATGGGAAAACACTATGATCTAATTCATTTTGCTCCAATACGTTCAGAGAAAATGGAAAAAGTAGAAAATATGAAGTTAATCATTTTTTTAAATATCACTAACTATTGGAGCTATGGATTTTATCGGGATGTTTTTCTGTGCAAATTCCTCGGATTATAAATTTTTATAATTAAGTGAAAAATACGAAACAACTTTTCAAATATTTTTTCCCAGAACATGAAAATCTTTTCATTCATAGAAGAAAATTCTAATCTGCGGTTTCGAGTATTTTGAATAAAATTTCAAGGCGAATAAGGTCAAAGACATAAATCTGTCAAGCATTATACACTTTGTTCAGTGATTCTAGCCTATTGGTTGGAATTCAAATCGTGAATACACAATGTATAGACGAGCATTCTACTCCACTTGAATAACTTATTCAGAAATTTTATTTGAAATTTTAATTTTTTTTTTTCTTTCTATGAAACGGAAATTATTATAGATGATAATTTTGTGGTGAACATGAAATAATACTTTCAAATTGTTTAAACTGATAAGAACCTAAAAATCAACACAATGTTTCATCAATTGTCAAGAAAAACTTCATTGAAAAAAATATTCACGCTGTCCAGCGGACAATAATATTATTCATTTAATGCTATGGATTATTTTATCATTCGAAAATGCATTGAGATTAATTTGAAGCTAAAATTATTTAAGAATACCGAAGTTATGGTTTTTCGTTCAAATTAAACATAATAATGCGATAAAATTTTAAAATCAGATCCTTTGTTTTTTTTCTATTATTTTTCAAAGAATATTTCAAAATAAATAAGAGATGGGGATTTTTTTCTCGTTGTCTTTATTTTAGCGCCAATTTTTTGCAACGACAAAGGCCATGAAGGAAAATTAGCCATTTCGCCCTGATTCTGAATTATTCTATAAAAACTGATCTAATTGAAGATGTGAAGCGAATTTAGAAAAGTTTTTTTTATAATGCTTACAGTATTATGAAAAAAGCAGTAAAATTTTGGGAGGATTTAGAAAATTTTTAACACAGGAAATGAATGAATACAATCAAATGCAGTTTTAATGGGGAATCGGTAGAAATGTACTATCTCCGCGAAAAATCATGTGAAGATTCTGAATTTTTCTGAGCTGACCACCTCTCTTTCGGTTTTCATTTATTCAAAAATAAAGGGAAGATTTATTTATTTAAACGAAAGGATTCTCCTAAATATTATGTAATCTTCAGCGATGATTGTGTTTGGGATCACTCTGCATGCTAAAAAAATTGAATTTTTACATAATTTCTTACGGTATTATTACAAATGTTATGAACATTCTCCATTAAGGAGGGGGGGGGGTATAACTGGTTTTCCAGCTATATGAAATAATAAATATTGACACATGCCGATTTTTTGCTGGAAAGTAATGAGCCTCGGTGAAATGATAAACGAAAGAAAAAAACATAATCATAATGTTCTCACACTGTTATATTTTTTTCTCTTATCTGGGAAGACGTGAAAAAAAATTCCATGCGTACGTTTGAGCAGAATTTCATGCCAGAAATTTCAATAAAAAAAAAGTTAAGTACATTTTTACGGAAGTAAGACGTTTTTTACTGAAAAGTTTTTCCAGAAGCGCTAATTTCACCACTCTGCGTAGAATATATTCACTCATTTAGTCTTTCCACAATCTATTTCTTTTATATTTGATGAAAAAGTAACATGAGATAAAATTTCATTCTCCTACGCCGTAAAAACACTGATTTAAAGGATATCAAAATTTGAATTTTATCTTTCTTCACCTTTTTCTTCAAGTCAGGTCAGATAATTTCCATGCAATGATTTATGAGAATCTGCCATGACTGTATACATGTTTTCGAATGTGAAGAGAATCAGTTTCAAAGAAAATGAAAAATTGCATTTGGAGCTGAAGTCGGTAGTTTTGAGAAAATTTTCCAGTAGAAAAGATCTACTACTACTGTAATAATATACTTAGAGAACTTTTTTTTTTCAATTTTCGGCAATGCTGGTCTTCACAGTCCAGAGAAAAAAAAACACAAGACGGTGGAAACATTATCATTATTATTATTTCTTCCGTTCATCATTTCGGCGAGGCCTATCACTTTCCACCGAAAAATCGGCATGTGTCTATATTTGTTCCCTCATGTAGCTGGAAAGACTGGTATACGCCCCCCCCCCCTCCTCAAACGATATGTAATTTTATTTATCAATTTTGCCTCAATAATTTTTTGTAAGACTTATAGACATGATCCATTTAGTTTTACAAATTTTTCATCATTTTTCGTAACCTCAACATCCTTAAATTTTGACTTCTCATTAGACTGATGGTTTTTGTTATTGAGCTATCTCCGAACATGTGAGATAGCTCAATAAAGAGGTCATGGGACCCATTGTATTTATTGAATTTTCGAAGAGATGTTTTGCGTACAATCATTAATGTTGAAAATCAAGAGTGTCAGAGCCCATTTGTTATAACATTCCAAAGTGGCTGAAACTTTTATTTTCAAAAAAATCGATTATTATAAACAAAACAATCATTCGAAAATTGGTAAACTATTGCAGGTACCGTTACCTCTTAAGATCCTTTTCTGCAGCTGTAATGGTTCGGTACACAGAGAATAACAACAAAAATCGCCCACCCTTTAAATCTCAAAATTTCTTATAGAAAAAGTAGTTATAGAAAGATTGCCTTATTCACCACTTGACTATCGGCATCTCTAAAAAATATCTATTTGAAGAACTGAAAATTATTGTTTTAAGCAACATTAAACCGGAAAGTAGTTCGATCTATTCTACTTCATTTAAAAAATTTCAGTCATTGAATGAGTTATTTTGAAAATAAATTGTTACAGGTCGTCAGCCAAATGCAGTGCCTAATGGGTGAAAACAGTGTGGACTACATGGCAAAATTTGCGAATTTAGCCTCTCAAATTGCCTCTGACGAACCGGAAACCTGAGTAAATCAGTAACTCACGCGATTAATTATAGAACACATCAAAACACAAATATTTTAATCTTTTTTAAAAAGAAAAAAAACAATGAATAATTAAGTTATTTTGTCGAATTACGGGTGAGTTTTTTCACATTGAAAGGTCGTGATGAGTCTCATTGTAACATATTTTATGTAATAAAGCGTAATTATTTTTATCGAAGGATTATGTAATTTTTTCGATTTTTTTTATAAAAAATTATTATGTTTCCAGCAAAGTGAATGAAATTTTTTCATGCTGGAGTTTGAATTAAAAAAACGCGATAAGGTATTCGTACCCGCAGGACGTACAACTTCCAGGAAAAAGTAATTAGAAAAAAAGCTAAAAAAAAGAATAAGAAAGAATAATTGTTGCGAAAGAAAACGATTTGAGTGATTCATTGTGCACGCATTGGTTGAACGCATGTAGTAGACGTAAAACCAACATTTTTAGCCTCTTCAACACCTCATCGTGATCGTCATAATTCTTTCATATACACACCGATAAACAGTGGGTATTCATGATGTACAATTTTCCTTGTTGGCAATTAGTTTAGATATTTATCGCTTGTTACACACAAATTACATTCTTGCAATCTCAATGTTATTTGCTGTCTGGACAATCGGAGGAGTCACGAAATTGCGTAGTTGAAGGTGAAAATAAAAACAACGGCCTGTTAAAAAATAATCGTCAAAAAACAATAATACCGATCCGAAATCTTCTATCAAAAAATGATTGATCGATCAATTTATTTTCCTTAATTTCAAATTCCCAATCCAGGTACCATCAATTATTGACGGATGAAAACGATAATTTGACTCATTCAAGGACGTGATGGGCATCTCCAAAAAGTAATTTTTTCCTGTTTTTCGAAGCGTTTCATCTTTTTATTATGAGCAAAGGAGTGTACGAAACGCTCCAGAATTTTTATCGCACAAATAGTTATGCAGAAACAAATTAGCAAAAGGTTCTGCATACATAGGCTCATTCATGTATTATACATTATTTATCATATCGTTGCCCTAGAGTCAAAAGGGCGTGAGTGCCATTTTTAAAAATTCCACAAAAATTGAATCTACATTAATTTCTTCATAAGAATACTAACTTACGCCCTTTTATTATTCAGCAAAAAAAGGCACTTACGCCCTTTTGATTCTAGGGCGACGATATCTCCCCTCATTAAAATAGAGATCGGCCATGGATTTCAGATTTTTATGCGTCTTCTGATTAGTCAATTGATTTTTCAATTATTGCTTTCATAACCATAAGAATTTTTATAAATGCTTCTGTCTTTGTTTTAGAAATAAACAAATGAGTTTACAACTGCTGCCATGTCAGATTTCTCGAATCACGGAATTCCCGCTCACTCAACTTCATATCTCCTCTATTGATTCAATAAATCAATCGAATTCCGATATTTCGCAAGAGAGAATTAGAAATTTTTCATTATTTCACTTTTTTTTTACACCGACAGATTATTTCAGGAAAACGTGTTTTGAATGTGATTGGTACAAGTTGTTGAGAATGTTAATGAACAACTTTATAAATAATAGGACAAGGTTCATCGCGTGGATGCTTGTCCTAGTCCCTTTAGTCGTCGTCTGATTGGTCCATCGATTCTTCGATTATTGATTCAATAAACATGCGAATCTCAATAAGTAAATTTGTCTTCATTTTTGAAATAAACAAATAAGCTTGAAACTATTGTCAATCCAAATTTTTTGAATCACGAAATTCTCGTTGACACATCTTCTCTATTGATCGAATAAATTAATCGAATTTCGATACTTTATAAACACACAATTAGAAATAGTTGATAGAAAACTTCATAAAAAATAGGACTCAAAGGTATTCCTTATTATAATAGAGATCTACAATGATTTTTGGACTCTCTATTCCCCTTTTTTATTGGTCCATCAATTTTCCGATGTTGATTCATTGAACAAGCGAATTTCTATAAATACATTTGTCTTTGTTTTCAAAAGAAACGAATGCGCTTGAAATTGGTGCAATGTCAAATTTCTTGAATACCGGAATTCGCGTTTGCATATTGACGTGTCCGTTGATTTACTGAATTACTTGAATTTGGATACTCTATAAGTAAAGAATTCAATTTTTAATTCCATCTTTTCAAAGACGTGTAGATCATCTCAGGAAAATATGTTTTGAATGTGATTAGTACAAATTGTTGAGAATATTGATGTGGGAACTTTATAAAAAAGAGGCCACAGAAGTAGAGATGGTGCACTACCGTACTGATATAAAGATTGTTCTGGCGCAGAAGCGCGCGTAATTGCCCTAGGTAATTTGAAATTCAGAATTTATCTCAGTAAAATTCTCAATTGTTTTTTGAACTAAGGACATATATAAGAATGCACTGAATCGGTTGATTGAGAATTGCGATATTGCACTAAATGAAAAAGATATTCAGGCGGTTTCCAGCCAGTTTACCTCACATAAATATCGACATTATACAAGACTTATTAATTCAATTTTTCGAAAATTAGACTGGGCAGAGGATGGTTTTCTTTTTCAATTAAGCATTCCTTCGTTTTTTAATTATCATTGTTTTGCTCATCACATCCTTAATTTTCCGAGGAACTATTAACGTTAGACTGTTTTAAGTTTTCTCAGTTCACATAAAAATTGTCAATTTTCTTTTTTGAATTTTCTCACAAAATAGTCAGTGGTAAAACGAAATGAATTGATTCAATTTTGCAGTTAATTTTTATGAAATATCTCAAGAAATAATTGAGACGGACTGGTTTTCACCGGACATTTTTTAATGTGACAATTTACAGCTACAAAAAAGATCCTAACGAAACTTTCTATTTCAACAGATTTTGAGCCATTGCATAAAAAATAATGATGAAATTCCAAATTTTGGAATAAATAGGAATAAAAAGTCGTTAAATCAATTGATACATAGTTTGTTTAAGAAACTGTTCTATTATTAGCGAAGAAAAAAAAAGAAACTTCCAAAATCGACAAAACGTCTTAAGAAGACAATCCGAATTTGTTTTCTCTTTTGATATATAGAATTATAAAAATTAATTCTTGGAGACAGTTATTTCTATCGGCCTTGACCTTGAGAACTTTGCCCGAAAGAAACATAAATGTTTCACGAAAATAACGATAAAAAACAAAGATTAAAACTTCTCTTCTTAAAAAAAAGAGAAAAACGAAAATTGGTAAAAATAATACCAAAAAAATCAATGAAAAATAATTCGTCGCAAATATTTTTTCATCACAAAAACATATAATCACGTGGTATTTGATGACGATTACGTCACTATATTCGTATGGTTTTCTTGGTAAATACATTAGTGTATTGGTTGAAAGGAACGAATGTAAAGTTGCGGGGAAATCCCTAGTAGATTTGTATATGTATGTTCACACAGATATTTCATTATTACAAGCTCACATGCATTAATAATTCCAAGTATGGGTTAAAAGCAAGTGACGTACATATACAAGGAAGAGTGACTACAACGTGATCGCAAAATAATTCAGATGCGGTTTTCATCCGTCTTTGAGCCGTCACGCGCGTCGCTTCACGAATGATATCTGTTATTCTTTTTTATCGGTTAATTTTTTTTGTTTCTCGTTCAAAAAGTGTTTACACAAGTGGGTTTATTTTTTGAACCAAGGTTTTTATTGAGGAAAAAGTTGATACGATTATTTTCCGTGTTGTTTCTATTGAAATTCAGCGCGAATGTTTTGCGGCGGTGTGAACGACGATATAAACTTTATTGGGAGCTATCGGAACGATCCGATACAGGCAAGTTTTTCCTTGTTTACCATTGATTGATTATGATTTTTGGCGGTCGATCAGTCATAACTTCCAATAAATACTTTTCAAATGATTTTTTTTTCTCTTTTATTGTGCATGTGTAGTTTACACTAATGATAATTCATTATTAATGACTTTTTTTATACAAACAAGTCTTTATTTCGAATGAATAATTGATTGCATTGTCTTTACCAGTTTTTTAGATTCTTTTATTATTGTGAACATGAAAGCTGTATCAATTATTTTACTTTGGTGAATTTCGAACTGATTTTTTTAGGTATTTTCTAATTATTTATGCAAAATTCATAATTCGTTTTAGACAATGGTTTTTCATATGTGTTATTCACGTTTAAAAATGGAATAACTTGTTTTCTGTATTGAACACGTTATGTTCAAACGATAAAATACTAAGATAATTCGCTTCCATTAAGTTTTGAAAAATTATTCTTGTCATGACAGGTATTCAGCTTTGATTAGATTTCCAATCGATTTCCATATAATCACAAAGTAATTATATCGTTGCGTATTCTCTAGGAATGCCACGCCTACGATGTTTTCTGAAGAATTGAATTTTTGTAGTAAAGTAGAAAAACGAGATAGATTTAATTGTTTCATTAATTATTATGAATATTTTGGAATCGAAAAAAAAGATAGATAAATTTTTGTTGAGACAAAAATAAAACTACTAGAAGAAATTATCTCAATTATTTTTTGAAATAGTTCATAAAAGTTGATTATCCTGAAAGTTAATTTTCCCAATTGATTAAAAAAATATTAATTATTCCAGACGTTTTTACCTTCGTCATTTCCGAATGATGATCCATACCAAATGTATTTCGACATGGATACAACTGAAAATAAAGACATCCTATTCAACAGAAGAGAATGTGAAACGACAAGAAAAAAATTTTTACTCGGTAATAAAATAAATTTGAAACAAAATATATAAACTCGTACAATTATATTCAAAGAAAAAAAATTAGTTAATCTTTCTTCATTCTAACGTTCAAACACAGGATATGAAATCGATGAAGTTGATGGTAATGCGTGGTCCACTACACCAATAGAAGAATGGACACAGAGTGATACAACGAATTGGCTTATGTCAGCAGCATCACATATGGGCCAATCATATGGCTCAATTCAACACAGTCTAGCTATTTTACGCGGTAGTGATCTCATTAATTTGAAAAAACACGACTTCATACGTCATGATCCTGACTATGGGGCAAAACTTTATAATTTACTTCATTCACAGAGAGTTTCGAATTTTTGTGAGTTGAAATTAAATAATTATCGTCTTTAAAAATTTGATGTTTTTTAAAAATTTTATTACTTTTTTTTCATTATTTTTTAGTGCCACATTTTTCATCAATCCATCCGAGCTCAGAGGACGAACGTACACATGGATCAACGATAGTTTCTGGTATTTCCAACAATAAAATACTATAGAATTTAAATAGAAGAAAACAAAATTTTGAGGGAATCGGAGAGATTTCTTACTTAAAATCTAAGATATTACAAAATAACTGAACGCAACGGAAACTAAAAATTATCGTTACTTAATTAATTAGGGTGAACTTCATGCCGAAGATTTCTTTTACGTCTTTATGAATTATTCAGTTTTTTAATAAATATTCCAGATTTTATTGCTTTCAGTAATTGCAAAGAAAGCTGAAATCATTTCCCGCTGATTCGCCTTATACTCAAACAATTTTATTACACTAAAACAATTTTAAAAGCGAAGTTATTTTTAATATATTCGAAAATTCGACAAAAGAAATCCATAGCACCATTTAAAAAATTCTATCTCGTGAATTCTCTTTAGTATTTCAACCATGTTTTTACACATAGAATAAGTGAGAGCTCGTGGTAATTTTTGAATAGGAATAATTTTTAATTGCAATTATCATTGGCAGATGCGGAGACCGAAGACAGTTTAGAAATGTCTCCCAAGCGGCCAGGTCCAGGGCGACCGAAAGGCTTTAAGCAAAAGAAAAATTGTACGTTCCTACTTAAATTGATTATTTCCAATTAATAAACTCCTTTTCTATACTTAAATTAGTGTAAAATTTTTTCAGCAACCAGCCATGGTAAACTTTGGGAATACATCAGAGATCTTCTCATGAATCCAGAAACTTGCCCAAGTTTGATTTGTTGGGAGGATTATTCACAGGGTAAATTCAGATTTGTGAGAAGCGATGAAGTAGCTAAACGTTGGGGTTCGAGGAAGGGAAATACAAAAATGACTTATGAGAAATTGAGTAGAGCCATGAGGTACTTTTTGTGTTCACCATTTTTTTTAAATTTCTATTTTTTTTATTCCTCATTTTTTATCTCCCGACCGAATGATTCATTGAAGTGAATCAATTTCATTATCGATTTTTCGGAATTATCTCATAATTCGAGGAATATAATGGATATTTCGTTATGAGCTCACTTATAGAAAAATTATTTAAAAAAATTCTGAATCTTGCTTAAATACTGAGATAGTTTGTTGTCATAATGAGTGATTTTTTTCAGATATTATTACAAAAGTAAAATCTTCCTACCAGTCTTGGGACGCCGGTTGGTCTACCAGTTTGGTCCCAATGCGAAAGGATGGGAAACAGACAATCCGAATTTTCGTCGTTAAATAAAAATGATACAACAAAGAAATTAATTCAAGAAGAAGTAATAATTTTTATTTTATAAATATACCACTTAATTGTCATTTGAAAATAAAATTCGTTAAATATATTTCTTTTCTCCCCTTTCAATACTTGAATAACTAACACAATGCATTGTTGCAATTCATGAATGGTTTATTTCGGATAAAATCTACATTATTTTATTGGAATTTTTCAACCTTAAAAGCTCATAAATATTCAGAAAAAATGCAGTTGTGATTTCGTTTAAATGTTTTTTTTTACATTTTATTAATTGTTTATTGATTATCATTATCGATAGCATTTATGTATTCGGGCATTGTCTCAATTGTCGATTCGCGAATTCTATTACAATATCACAGATGGTTGTAACGCGCAATTCTCTTCCAGAAAAAAATCTTAATTTTTAGTTTATGTTGGAAATTCGTTATTATTCGATTAAGCTCAATTATTTTTATTTGAACATTGTTATTTGGCAAACATGAGAGATAAGAGCGGAAAAGCTAAGATTATGAATCTAATTATTGTATTTGGTCGAAAAGAGTTTGAAGATATTAATATATTTTCTTTGATCTATTCAATGATTATCATTAGTGTTTAAGAGGAATTTTTTTGTGCATTGGATGGAAATGTTTTGGCTTCCTTCAAGCTTTGGGCAATTCATTATAATTTACAATAATTCCCTTCCATAATTTTCCATCAGTTTTCCTCGATAAGATTGAAAACATAGTAATATAAAAAGTTTAATGAGAATTAATAAATTTTTATAGGGTTAAAAAGAATCGCTGTTTTGTATCATTCTATTAGATAACATTATGTAGATGAAGTCGCTCAAAAACAAAACTTGGTATTTCACAGAAAAATAAGACCATATATTATTTGCTAATTCTTTGTTTCAAGAGATATCTCGATGATATTTCGTGAATGTGAAGAATTTATGGGACCTTAATACAAGGATTAAATCGTTGTATTAAAAGATTAAATGCTTAGGATTTGTTATCAGCAAAATCCTAAAGGCACGGGAATGATGTTTTTTTCCAAAATTCTAATAAATCAAACGACTTCTAAAATATTTCAACTCTAAATTTAAAATCTCTTCTTCAACTTCTTTATTTTTCTTCCCTCTTGAAACGCGAGTGGATAATTGCATTGATTCTAATAAAATCAATTGTCGATGGGATGATTGTCGTGCGAAGAAAAATTTACCTAGCTGGGAAAATACTAATTTTCAATTCATTAATTGAAGAATGAGAATTTTCGTAAATTTTCATTTTACTTGAATAAGTTTATAGTTTTGGCAGTTGTTCTAGTCCAGATAATAAACCTGACGATAATCTTTGACGTGAAGTGTGACAATGAGTGCTCTAACGTCCTTGGGGTGACGTCTGCATATTATTTTACCAGTTATTGTTTCACCTGAATAAAAAAATGTGATTAGTATTTTCCCTAAAGAAATGAGTAATGACGGTAATGTGAAGATGATATTTTGATATTTATTTGTGCGAGTCGGGACTTTGTGCACGGTTACGTGTGCGCAAAGTACTACACGTGCGTAAAAACCTTCTTTATGCTCTAGAGCGAAAAGTATTACTTCACACACGCATTATAATCGTGAAAAAATGAACTTTCACGTGCAGGTTCGCGAAAAATATTGTTGATCATTCTTGCGAAAAAAGGATGTTTCATGCACTTGTGACGGAAACTACTAGTTTTTAAGGTATGAGTGATGTAAGGCCTGTGCGATTGCGGAGAGTCCACCGTGTTTAGTAAGAAGAGATTGCGCGTGAATTTGATTGATTATCTCGGTATCTATGAGAGATACCGAGACTTTGGTAAACATGTTTTTTCTTCAAAAAAAATTTAGCTTCAAAAACAGTTAATCACAAAAAATACGATATCTCGTCCGTTACGAGATATCTCATGAAAGTTCTAATCAAATGATATAGACTCATTATTTTGAAGTCAGTTTCTTTTTAAATAGCTGAAAACCTAAGAGGAATAGAGAAATCTTCATGTGAACTGTTCTTGAATCTATTATTTTTATTTTACATGAAATTGTTAGAAAATTATCCTGAGCGTAAGGACCATTCGGGGTATTTTCAAAATATCTCAGAACTAATATTGATCATATTATAATGCAATCCACAAATTTCTCTGCTTGGAATGTCCGCTGTAGCTGTCAGAGAGTAACTAGCAACTCGGTAACTGAAATTTGACATTTTTTGTCTTTTGCAAAATTTTGATATCGCCATTATTTTCGGAGATAAAAGCGCGGGCCATTATTTTCGGAGATAAAAGTGCGGGCGTCTGGGATACGCCCGCCGAACAGGTTTTCGGCGCGCTTCCTACCAAATATCCCAATATCCAAGAGAAATAACGAAATTTTTGGGGAGGTACTTTTTGTTTGAAAAAGTGTGAGCTACAACATTGTTCCTTATAAAAATTTCGACATCTCTTATCCTTTTCGAGATATTTCAGAGAAAAAGTGTCGGAGAGAAATCATCGCATTTTTTCGATGACTTTTTTTGCGAATATCGTAAAATCCAAGAGAGATAGGAAATATTGGTAACGACTTTTTTTGTAGTACTTATTTCCCTCTACAAAAAAAGGTCTCTACAAGAACTTCTTTATTTCTCTGAGATTTCGAGATATAGTCAATTCGCCAGAAGTCGAGCGGTATTGATGGGTAGATCTATCGCGCGACTTTCTTTTTTTTATGTTTTTGGAGTTGTAGCATGCCAATTGTTATAACTCGGCAACTATGCCTCGTACTAAACAAAAATCCGTATTAAAAGATGAAGAGAATTTCAAGATTTATTATTTATACAATTTGGAAATTAGGCCGGGGGGGGGG
>JABSMS010050253.1:0-22694 GCA_018902275.1 Aleiodes sp. PSUC_FEM 10030003
GGTTCGCGCCGCCGGCCGCTCATTTAAAATGTACAGGCGAATAATGTGGTCCAGAACCAGCAAATGATTTTGGTCCAGAACCAGCCCCATATATCTACTCTCAAGGTATGCAACTCCATCAATCATAACCCAGGACGGCGCATGTCAGATTATTACAAATCATGGAGGAAAAAACACATCATCGTTTCATTAAACTAGTTTCGAAAAATATAACATCTCATCTTTTCTAATTGATTCCTAATAAATCAATGAAGCTTGATAAATTAATAACTGACAAATTCTCTATTGTCTCGAAATGTATCGAAGTGATGTTAGCTTGAGTTCTATCTTTACGAATATTTTGAAATTACGAGAGAAGGTTATACAAGACATGGTCATGTTACACGAGCTGCGAGGTACATAGATGCATCTGGCATGCGATCGTGACTTGCCTGAAATTAATGAAGTTATCTGGTGATTTTCTACCTGCTACCGAGAACAAGAGAATAGGGGTGCCACAAACAGCCCCATAATTTTCCCTCATTTTTTGTGACACCTTTTATGTGCATAATTCAATGATTCCATTGTTTAAAATGAAAAGACAAATATTCTGAGAGAAATGCATCAGCGATTTAGTAATTTGAAAAGGGAAATTATTCATTCTCGCTTATTTTCCCTTTCGTTGTTGTATAAACGATGGATGGGATTAATGGGTGAGAGAAAGAGAAGCGGATGTACAGTGAGAGGCGACATCAGTGAGGATGAAAGGAAACGCGAAGCGGGAAATTGTCCCCTTGGAAATTGTTGCCAGTGAGCAATCAACGTCGTGGCAGAGCGGCTCACCAAGATAGTCACTCTTTCAGTAAACCATACAGGCATACCCCCAGTGTTTTAATATTTCTATCTCACTCTTTGGCTTTCCACACTGCGATTTCCGTCCCCAAGAATTGTGTATAACAGTGTTGAAAGCCAACTCGTGGAAAAATATCATGAAAGATTCTCACGCGTCTGAAAGGAGAATTCCACTGTATACGATATACGTTGACTGCCGCAGTGTCTCACTTCGTGGTGTAGCAGTTTGATTGTCCCATGTTACTACCATGGACACGCTCTCTCCTGTACCAGGCTAAATGCTCGACATACCGTGCGATCATTTAAAAACTATCGGCTTTCAAACGAACGTGTCGACAATCTTGTTCACCTTTGTTACAATCACACATTTCTATTGCTATTTTAATAAGTAACTTTAGTAACCAAATATAAATAATTTCTTATGAAGATAACATTTCACAATTAAATTATTAGCATTTGTTCACCTGTGTAATTATACATTCAGTACTCATCCGAGGTATTGAATAGCGGACTTCATTTCTTTTGTACGAATGATGGAAAATCGGAGATAAGTGTCCCCCGGTAGATTCCTCTAACCTCGAGCGTCTGCTTCGATGCGAAAGTGAATATCCCCGAGTGAAAGTAAACTTATGCAAATCACCTTGTAGTTGAGGCTCTTCTCGTTACTATAGCCACTTTTTTGCATATCGTAGGGTATGTAGGTGGATTTGGGGAGAGTTACCTTCATTTTACTTTCTTCATGTTCTCATATCCAATTAGCGCACAGTCATAATTCAATCGGATTTTTTTCATTTTCAAATCATCCAGATTTCTCTTTCAGCGGAATTCAAAAATCAAATGTTGAGTTATCCTTTGAGTCGATCGACAATCGAGAGATAGGCAAGAAAATTTTTTTTATCTCTATTATCATACACTTTGTACTTTCGTATCGTCGAACCGGATATTGAGGAATTTAATTGAAAGACAATTGTTCCTGTAATTAGAACAAATGATAACAATCCGTCGCCTCAAAACCAAAAGAGCGTGAGTAGTAAAACATTACTTTCCAAAGTGTGTGGAATAGTGGATGAAGAATAACCAACGTAAAAATAATGTTTTAATTAAAAAATATATATCGTTGGAACTTTAGATTGCGATTTCTGTTAATGCAAAAGGGTGAGAGCGACCTTGCAGCATCTCTTTCCTCGTTCGGCACGCGCTAATGACTGCTACCTAGGTCATAAATTAAATTACCTCTGTGGTGTACGACGGGGGCCCATACGGCCTGTAACTCTCAGAAGCAACATCACCGCAATGTATACCCTCTCAAGTGTTTTTCTACCTATCGCACAGCTGTTCAAAACCCCAAGGCCCCTGTATGCACGAGAATCTATGCAGTATCAACACACTCGTAAAGAATCATCAACTAAGAATGTATTCTAAGTCAAGAATAAGATACATATTTTCCTCTAGTCTATAAAAAAATTTTATGAGAATGAAAAATAATGTAAAAACGATCAATTGTGATAATAAGAGTGCATGTGCAATCGGATCGGTATTATAAATCAAGGGTAGTTAAAGTTGTAATTAACCTCTTCCGATGGGTAACCCGAACTCCATCGTTTCTCGTTAAGGATCGGAAATTCGAAGGTTGCTGCTCGCGACACGCCAAATCGCGTGTTTCTTATACAGAGATGCTGAAGCCAGTAGATACCACGATGGCGAATATAAACCCCCGTTAGTAAGAGAATCTGTTCTTTCCTCTCTCTTTCTTTCTATTTCCTAAGTTCTAATCGCTGAGTTTGCAGCACACTGCGACCACCACAACTAATATCTCCAACTCTTGCGCCAACTGTTGGAGACTCTCTTGGCCGCGATCTGTGGTGGTATTCAACTCTCTATAGTATGCGGCTGCTTTCTGTACTCTTGTCTGCAACCGGCAAAATCGGCTGAGAAAATCTGCAAAGGTGCCGCGCATTTACTCTCTCATGATCCTCAACATTTTATAACGATTGACCTTCGAGTCAAATTTAAAAGAAGTCGTGAAACTTTTTTTTTATTGCACCTATATCAATGGAAAATTTATGCAAATTGAGTTAATTAACGGGTTAAATTATTACCTGACACTTAATTTCCATTTTTGTTGATGATTTTTTTTTCAACTTTGCAATGTAAAGACAAGATACTTATTCGCGTGTTGAATGCAATTGTGAAGAGTTTTCTGTATTGGTGAGACAGCCATAATGCGTGAGCATTGTTTGCATACAAAGCGCACTAATATGTCACGTTCTGTCGTATCATCACGTACAAATCAAATAAGAGGCACGCGCACGCGTGTGAAACATTTATGTTTGTCTGATCATCTTCACTGTGGTTTATATCAACACACACACACACACCATATTTATCCACCGGAAAAAGAAATGTTTGATGCAAAATAAGAAAATACAAAAGGGGAATGTAAGAAAAAATATTTAACGCAAATGTCGACGCAGCTTGTTGTATTTCGAGACCTGAATTTATAACGATGGAATTTAAAATGAGGCTGAATTGAATTCCGCGAACAAAGATCTGAAAAAAAAACATCTTACGATACTTGTGGTGATCGATCATGCGGAAATAATTGCATGTAAATTAGCTGTGGAAGATTAAAGTTTGTTCGTTGGTACTGTAATAAATATAAAAAAGGAAAATTCCAATGAAAAAAAAAATAGATTTTAGCATTTAACTCGGTTATCTAAACTAAAGAGAATTGAAAATGATGGAGTCTATCCTCAACGGAGGTCGGTTTATAGCACAAGGTATGCAATCGACCTAACCGGAAATTGCAGTTCTAAGTCCTCGACCCGCGGCACTATTAAACCTTTCGCAGAATGCTGAGGACTTCTTCGCATGCATTAGTCAGCAGTAAATGGAAAAAGCTGATTATTATAAAAATTTTAGAATCTAGATAACTTTGAACTTACCAACAATGATGTAGATAGGAAAAGGCACTAAGATCGCATAAAATAATGATATTCTGAAACAGAAAACATATGAATATTTCAATAACGTCTTCCATTTGAGAGATCATCCGTTCTCTCCTTTTGAGAGAAAAAATCACTTTCCACACTCTATCATCGAGAATAGAAGGTAAGATTAAAAGATTCGGACAATGGACATTCATCAATGCCGAAAGATTTTTTAATAAAAAAGAAAGTCTTTCTCAAGCATAAACGTTAATAATACGGAGAGGAAGAGTACTGCGGCTTTCGTATTAACACACCATGGTCACCCATAGTTGACCTACATAGGGCAATACCCGGAGGGTTCAGTTGTCTCTCGTAAAGTGCCATCGTCACTGAGTACACATGAAGATTAAAGAAATGAAAGAGAAAAAAATTAACGAAATGGTCCATGACATCGTTGAGACTCCCGACGTGAAGAATGACAGGATTTCTTTCTCTTTTGTTAGCTGCTCTACGAGACTTGATCAACCGGGCCACCTGTCTCTTGTAAACTCACGTGTCACACTCGCAGATGTAACGATACTTGTTTTTCGCGATATTCGAAAGTTGACGATAGTCTCTTCCTTTCGTTCATCTCTCTTCATCTTATTTTCATTTATCCGTCAATTTGATTTCTTTCTCCTCCTTTTTTGTTATCTCAAAGGTCCTTCTCTGGCTGCTTTTATGTGAATCGTTCTCTTCATTTCTCTCAGTACACTCGTTAGTTCGGGTTAAAGACCGAGCACGTAACCGATTTTGACAAATTGCCAGGGGGTTCTTCAATTTCTTCATTCCAATCTGCACAGACTACGAATTCCTGGATTGCGGATACATTTTATTCATAAAATACTATGAAATCGTTATTCCACTGGCGTAATACATTTTCTCTATTTTCTTTTGGCTTTTATTGTTGTGGATTATGGCACGGTCATTACGAATGGTAATTTACGAGGGAGTATAAGAGAGAAATAGAAACTACAAGAAAAAAGAAAAGCATATAAATTGATTACCCGGGATTTCGTTGTTCAAATTTATTCGTTATTACCTCGCTTGTAAAATTACTTCAATATTACGGTAACGATATAAAAATTCCCCGAGAAAGTAGACAAACACAGTCAATTCGAATTCAGTTCCGTAGTTCTTATCGATTAGTTAGAAAGTTTATTTATTTCGGATCAAACGTTTCAATTCAAAGAGAGTCAACATGTTATTGGAAAATGTACAATTCATTTTCACTAATCGATACCGGTTTTCTGGAACTTGTGCAACTAGAGCATAAGGGAAAGCAGGGTAGAATGGATTTTCCTAGGAATAGTCCAAGATGGCATTTTTTTCATGATCCCATCGAAAAAATTGAAGAAATTTCAATTGGAAAAGACACGTCACAGTAGATTCTTAGGTCTCTTTGAGAATTTGACAGTTCTGGTCAAAATTTAAAGGCACTATCCTTTTCATTCTTGAGCTTTGGGTTCATTTTTGCAAACATCTCCGGTTCTGATCATCATCTCCAAAAACTCAAAGACCAACTCAGAAGTCAGCTCATTTCCCATCGATATCTGTGGTCTTGATTCATTTTTCATGATTTTTAAGAAAGATATAGCAAAAAAAACGATTGAAGACGACTGAATTTTAAAACCATTCCCAGCAATCAATTCTGATACATATTTTCCGATGGATATTTTCTCAGCTTTTCAATGGAGTCCAGATCTATCTCAATTACATACACTTCTTCAAGCGATTTCCCTCATGCACGATATTTAAATTCCAACGAAAATTCATTCTTTTTATTTCTCCTTCAGACGGAATTCGAAAGCTCAAATCATAAAGATATCTCATCTCTGCAGAGGAATTCATTTTAATATCTTAAATAAAATGAACACACCTTGAAAAAATTCATATCATATTTCTTATAAAAAATTTCTCCAGCATTTCCCCGATTTCATTTTATTTTTTTCTTTCTCCGCCAGAAATACTCGTTTAGTACTTCAACCTTTTCGAAAATGATGAATGAATTGATTGTGTGATAGTACTTAACCCCAACAAGGCTCAAGACGAATAGATATTTGACCAAAACCAGGGGCTCTCTCCTAGCAGGAAGATGTGTCAATGTGGGAAAAAAAGAAACAGAAAAAACCATGTATGATGAAACTCATTAAGAATTTAAATGTGTTGTTTCTTTTCAACCCACGTAAAATTCAGTAACGGACATTTCACCTCAAAATAGAGAGAGGCGAATGCACCCATTCGATTTCCTTGTTGCTCTTAGTTCTCAGGGAAGTTCTTAGACTTCGTGAGACTTTGGCTCGTTAATTAAAATTAAAACTCACAGCGAAAGCACTGGCACAACATCTTGGTACATTAGTGCGTTTATGTTGGAAACACTCCTCCCTATGCGTAAGTTTATCAAATTTCGTTTGTTTTTCTTATTCACACTTGGCATCAACGACTTCACTGATGAATACATTTAATTGTGAGAACAATTAGCGCGCGAAAAAAAGAGATATATAAACACGTGTACAATATGAATAGAATAAAATGTAACGATAACAATAGAAATAAAAAACTTTTATTCTTTTAGTTTGCGGAAAATTTCATTCATTACTAACAGCTTTTCTATTTTTAAAAATACTCACTTAATGGATGTTTAGAATGTGGGAACAATATAATATATTAATTTAATTGCTGCGATAAATCTTTGCATTAGCGAAGAATTCGTAACTACATCCGGTGATTCTACATAATGCGACAGAAAATTTCACAGCTTAATCTGCAATTGAATAATTTCAAGCTTCCATGTTTGTTTGAATGTAATTTGTGAAGAGCAATTTGTTGAAAGTAATGTATATCTTTCTTCATAATGTGTAGATGAATAAATAAGATAATTCCGTTTTTTTCAATAGCTGTAATGCTCACCTAGTGGTAACATGTTCAAATAATTTTTATATGACTAGAGTTGCACTGGGAAAATTCGATTTGTTTAAGCCACATGATAGAGTGGGTAAAGGCTGATGTGATCACATAAAAATATCATTTCGATATTGAACGTACACTGAATTGAATGTTCTTTAGCAACAATTTCTGCAAATCGACACTGCACACTGAGGCCGTTACAGTATCGCGCTCGACTTCCGGAACATGAGGACTTGTTGGAGATTTCTCCGTACCAATTAATGCCACGGAAACGTACCGCCCAAGATAATCAGTCTAGCGTGTGAGGTTATGGGGCGATGCTTCTTTTTATTATTACTTCCAAACATTTTTTTAAGACTTACTTTTATTTCTTGGATTACATTCATTCTATCTAACAAGAACAATTGTTTCGCGGATACATTAGTTTGCAATATTTCACAGCGAAGGGCATTGTTAGAAAAATTGTGAGAGCTTCGAAAATTCACGTTTTTCAAGATGTAGCTTGAATAAAAGAAAGTTCCTTATCATGATTGATGGTTTGAACACGAGATCTACCAATCTTCTCATCTCGAATTGCATTACAGGTATACAAATTCATTGATATTCCTCAAGAAGTTTAAAAACGAATTCTGCACATTCCTAACTGCATTTTTATAAGAACAAACTAGTTTGTACCATTTAAATTTCTAAGAGGCGTGATAAGGCTATCGTGTGATACGGTCAATCATGATTCGCGTCGATACGTTTCGATTAACACATTCAGTTTTTGCTGATAAATTATGATATGAATGTTATATACGAGGTGGGATAATCTTTGCGCTGATGAGAATTTAATTATTTTAATGATCATGCTGTGCAAATTATTTATTCTTTTTTTCTCTTATTCAATTACACTAGAACTCTTTTAAAATTTCTTTTCTGTAATATTTTCCTCGTGAATATTTTCGTATAAGTTTTCATATAGTGTAGAATGAAAAGTTAATGAACCGAACGGCAAGATTAATTGCAGGCTGATATGAATCAAGTAGAGATATACAAACGTTACATATTCTCTTTACGTTCGATAATGCACTTAATGAGAAATTTATTTTTATATTTCATCTAAGATATATTTCAAATTAACATGTTTGGTATACGTTCTGATAATTGTTAAGATTGGCCTCGCATGCATGTGAACTTGATAATGCTTTCGTCATGTTTTCTAGTTAGCGTGCTTCGCAAAGGCCAAAACACGCTGAAATGAGACAATTGAGCTTTAGTGTTGTATGTAGAGAGGAACGAGGGAAATCTTATGTAGCACTTTTCAAAAATTTCTTTGTGAAACTTCGGTATAACTTTTCAATATCACTATTCGGTGAAATTCTATTACAATTAGGTGATGGAAAATCATAGAAAAGAATTTCAAACTTTCTTCGTTTTGAATTACAGTGCAGTTTGTACATTGTAATAGACATAGTTAGTACTTCAGACGAATCATTGTACATAATCGTTGGGCCAAGGTCAGGATCCCACGGATCCCATTGGATTTATAACTCGAGAAGTATATTCATCGAACTAAAGTGTATTATAAATCTGTACACACATTTATACAGACTGTGAAGCTGTTGATTCTTATTTTGCTCATGTTTTAATGGCAACTCCCGTTGGCCGTAGTTCTGCATCGAATGCATTTGCTTTGATCCAGATAGAAGAATCGCCATTAGGATTCATAAAAGCGCCACCAGGCTAGATCTATGATCCATGAATATAGGTATAGGCACGTAGCAAGAAGAATGACAGAGATAGGTATATATTCACAAGAATATTGTAGATAAAAGTCTGAAGGCGGCTTCGAGAGAGCTGTGAGACCTCTCTCGGCTTTTTCCCCCCTCAATGTCCACACGCGACTTACTTTCGCTTTGTTCCTTCTGTACCGATCTCAGCCGCATTCCGCGAATGGCAAGGACCTCGAGGCGAATCGTCGATAGATCGCGGCCTATCGAGGCCGTACTCAACGTGAAAAGCTATATATATTGTCAAGTTGTACAAACTGTACGATCAAAACTCTGTTTACATCCTACGTTATCAAAATATATTGTAGAAAGCGAATCATCAATTATCAAATTATGTTTTTCTTAATTATTTAAATACATTAGTACTAATATTGGCTCCATTAAGTTAACCAAGATTTCACAGCATGTTTACATGCGATCACGATAAATATTCAGATTAAATGTTCAAACTTTTATGGAAGTAAATGGACAAAAGACTTGATACAGCGTTACGAACGGGGAAGAGGTCAATCGATCGTAAACAGGTAAGATGTCATTATGATACCGATTATACGGTATCTCCCTTGTCCCGCGAACGATGTATAAACGCCATGGAGGATTGCCCATACGACTCTTCCACTTAGTTGTTGATGCTCGATTGCCGACCATTCGGACTTTATAGTAACTTCTTCACCAACATTTCCATATTTTGAATTTTATTGAACTCTCGTCTCACAGAGGAGAAAATATGGAAATTGCATGGTATATGGTACATTTATATCTAGCATATAAGCTCAATCCTATGAGAGCGGATGAGAAGATACTGAGGATATTGCATTGGTGAGAATACCACGAGGGTTAGTCGGCGTCGCATTCCTTACGTCATGATATTACAGTAGTGCAAAGCATAGCAAGATTCATCTCTCTGCTACGTTTATTTACAGGTGCCATCACACACTCATAAATGCGTACTAATGTTTTCTTCCATCCTCGATAGAAGATGAAAGATTATATGTGAGATGAAAATCCTTCACGTCGAACATCGACGCAACTCATTACTATCGTGAGAACATAGAGATTGCCGAATAGATTCATCAAGGTTGAATGTTGGATGAGAAAGTAAAAGTTCATACGCCCTTTATTATTGTTTTCAGTTAGAATCATATTTATACGATTCGATTCATATCTATGGAGATAAGAATAAAACTCTCCTCAGCAGGTATTTAATAAAACGTTTGTGGTATTCACGTATATTGCGAACCTTTCTTCAATTAAGAGGTCAAGCCAATAAGGAATGGAATTCGCAGGTCCCATAGAACTTAAGATTCGTGACCTGAAAACACAACAGGGTGTGTCAAATAGACCTATAGACCACTCGATTAATTTGGGTCAACGTCGAGCACATCTGGAGAAAATTCCTTCCGGCAATCAACTACAGAATGCAACTCGATGTTAATGACCTATAATCGCCCGACAATTTCACCTTCCCACCCATCAAAATTCCGGATGAGAACTTGATAATGTTCTTTTTCTTTGATTCAGCACCGCCATATTAAAAATCACTTTTGGATGAGCCGTTTGTTATTCAATGGTTTGTGACTCGCAGCTCAAACATTTTATAGGTGCTACTCTGCGGTTACTTTCCCTGACACACATCGGCACGTACCATATACACTATTGGCCACACATGTTAACGTACACAGACGTTTATGCATATGAACCACCACTATACATAACACTGTTTGGCTCTCATAAGAGGGAACGAGTGCATGACAAGGAGCCATTGCTCATATGTATGTATGAATGTATAGAGCAATTGGTATGCTGCACTCGTGGACCGCAAAAGGCTTGCGAGTTTCTATAGGAGCAGCATCATGATGCGTGGGTAATGTTTGTGCTGCTTCGAGTGCCTCAAGTATTTGCTTCACTATTGGATACCTCACCTTCCATTTATCCAAACCTGAGAACTGTGAATTTCGTCATTCTTCAATCTTTTCACCTAATTCAAGTAAATTGTTTGATTCTGATCACTGGTTGCTTGAATCCCGTCTCCTATTTGTAACAATAATTTTGTGGTTGATATTGGAATTTGAATGTAGAAATAAGCAGAGGAAACTGAAGTTATAATTAATCATCAAGATACCGAGGAAAATTGATAATTTCCGATTATAAAATAAAATGTGAATAGTTTTGAATGCAATCGAACGACATTAATGTGTATTGAGATCATGTAAAACAGTTTAGTTTGAGAGACGTATAGGAGCATGAGAAAATTCATGGTTAGATTTAGAGAACGAGACTCATGGTACACGAGTGAACGCGGAAAAAGAGCTCCTAGGTACATGGAAGCTATAGCATTTGAGAGCAGTGGCATAGGAGCTTGGGGCATGCACCACGTAGTTATGCGCGTAAAAGCAATTGGTATGCTGTGCTCGTAGACTGGAAAAGGCCTGCAAACTTGCTGCAGAGAGGAAGGACGACTGGAGAAAACGCACAGTGTGCGTGGGTAACTCGTATTATATTCCTTGACAACAGAGACCAAATAGTGAATGCATTTGTTTTACTTTGGTTCAAATATTTTCTTTTTCTGAATACACATTCGTCAATACAGAATTGGTACGAAGAATTTTCTCTCGATGCATTTGATTGATACTGGTAGTATTAACATAAAATGTTATGTATGATAGTCTTGTCTAATAGGATTTCATTCACGTCAATCAAATGCCAAGATTACCATGTAACCTAATCAAACTTATAGCTTTCAAATCCTCAATTTGTGTCATAATGCAGTTTTTTTGTTTTTGCAGAAATATATCCGACTTAAACATTTCAATTATGAAAGTTATGAATTCTTTCAGATGGATGATGACCTCGTTTAATTGAAAATTCAGAACAAAAAGAAATCTAAATTCAATAGCAATCCTAGAATACCTCACACATCAATATAGTGTAGAAGAATTGATGGATGACGAATTGGTTGTGTTAGTTTCACCATTGCCAGGAAGTGGCAAGGGAGATTGCCTCATTGACACGCATATGCATAGTGAAATTTAAAATCTAGAATGACGTGATGGCATTAATTTGAAAAGTGCATGATTATTAGTATGAGTAACGAGATGAAATCTCAGTGAGCATATTAAATTTTCAATATGAATGAACAACATTCTCTCTCCCATCATTTCTAGGAATATAGCAGTACACATTTGCAATGTTGATTCGTGTTTGCGATTAGCCAATATCCTTTATGTTATCCAGAAGAGTGGTATAAATTGCTTCTTCGACTCTTCAAACGATTTACGCGAGTTCAAACGTTTGTATGCTGATAACGCACATATAATTACGCAACTACTCGGATACTATGCGCTCCCATCGAGTAGTAAGTCTATGATAACGATTTTCCTCCTCCCTATCCATGGTGTATTAATAGTTAACGTTGAATATTCTGCTGTGTAAGCAAGTATGTACCTAGTATATAAGCACTATCACAATTTGGTATCAGTAATCAGACGCGATCCCCATCTATTGGTGTGATGAACCTTTATGAAAGTCTCTCTAGCCAGAATTATTAGTCTCTACAAATCGTTTCCGTACGTGATCCTCTATACGTTGTGAATGTAAATGCGAGTTATTCTATCCATCGAAAAGAATGTTCTCACTACTTCTTATAATTCTCATGTTATATTTCTTTTAATGCGAGTTGAGAAAGAAAGAGGAATGCAAAAATTCGAATTATCCTAATTTCAATTTTAAATGAGTTCTCATTAAATGCATTAGCAAAATGCAAATAGAACACGATCTCAATTAAAAATTATTTCCTTTCTCCAAATTCGATTTTCTTTGTGAATCTACATTTTAAATCTCACTTGTTTCCATCCATTTTAAAGAAACCAATCATCATAACCGTAAGTGATTTCTATTAGAATTAATTTTCATCATAATTAAAAAGAAATGCTCAAATTTCACGCTCTAAATTGATAGTATTAACTTTCTATCGATGCGTAGGGAAACTACTGCTTCAGATAAACTACGCTAAAAACTTCACCTTTCTCTACACTATCTCCAAAGTAATTCCTTTAAAAATTCCATTCGCGAATTTTAGAATGCAAGAAATTATTGCTTGGATTTAACAATGACAGGAAAGTGCATTATTCTATTTCAATATTCAATCTACATGGATCTATCGAAGGTGTGCGGTGACATACGATTAGTGCCAGCAGTGGCTGAAGTATATTATGAAGCAACAATCTAAGATAACAATTTATTGCACTACGAAAAGATCTCAGAATTGGATATTTCTAGAGATCGTTGTAAGTAATGTAAAGAATCTCGATATTAAACATTTGTTATCGGCTATCAGATTATTCGACACTGATTCAGGTGAGATTTAACTTCTTTGGCTGGCCATATGAATATAACTCTTGAAGAAGAAAATTAACCAAAAAGAATGGGAGAGTTCACAATTCTATACCATATAGGATTCGTTTTCTGTGTAGCTGAGCAGCTCGTAACAATAATTCTAGGCTTCTACACCGGCGAATTGTTATCTTGTGATAATCTGAGAATTGCCATTACGTCTATTCATTGCGATCTACTTGGAAAATGGTAACGAGCAGTTTAGATATCGTCACGACTATAAATTTGTATAAACGATGATCGTTCCGCAACAGATATTTTGAGTCAGCCATGTTAATTCCAAAATGTTCTTTAATAAAGTCGCGGAATACTTTCATCATGGGTCATGATACATCCATTGATGACGAAGTTGTTTTTCTGATGAAGACCAATTTAATTGCTTATCGATTCATCTCTTAGGAGAAAAGGGAGAGCAATCCTCTCAAATGCTCTACATACGTCTCTGCAATGATATCTGTGAATTCCAATTGATTTTCTCTTCAGCGAAATCATAACCATCAATACTCCCCATCCGTGAAAAAGAAAGTATCGAGTTATCAATCACGAAGCTACACGAATAATGCTAAAAATTTCACAAGTTAATAGAATATTCATACATGGTGATTAATTATTTTTTGAAATCAATTCCATTGCAGAAACTCGAAGGCTTCTGAGACATTTGCGTAACTGCATCTTCTTAATTCATCAATATTCTTTCACAACACTTTTGAATATCTGTGAATGTCAGTAGTGGAAATCGATCAAATTTATTGGCATATACATTATTAATCAGTTGTTGAATGCTCGTCGAATTGAAATGAGAACGAGCTCGCAAGTCTTTGCAATCCAACGCAATTAAATTAATACTATTCGAGAACGTTTATCATAATTGGAATCCAATTTGATGCAGTCAAGTGGTTCTAGTGCTCGTTTTCTCTATTATTTGTGAGATCTTGGAAAGAATTCTGAATTTTTCAAGCTCGATAAATTTATGTTTTTTAAGTAAATCGAAGAAATAATTTCATAGTCTCAATTAAATGAAATGCCGAAATAGCAGGTATTTTGCAGAAAACATTATCCTAACTCTTGAAAAAATATTTGAACATTGAAATTTTATGGAAAATAACTTATGCTGGAAATAGCCTAAAAATATAAAGCCCGAAAAGGTTAACACGGCCATAATTTCTCATTGTTTATAGTCATTTAAATGTAGGAAGAAAAATATTTAATGATGACATTTAATTTCTTTTGCTGACTAGTTTATTGAGTATAAGAATACTTTTTTCTGAAAGTATTAAATTAATATCACAACATGTGATGAGATATTTCAGAAATTAAAAAAGAATAGAAGAACCCCATTTCATATGCAAAGTCGTAGTTTCCAAGGAGCAACAAAAGGGATTGTGTCACTAATAAAGATAAGAATTTAGTTTATATTGCCAAATTCTGAAGAATATCATTGGCATAATCGTTGATTGATGATCGGATAAAATTTGCAATAAAAGAACCAATTCACATTTTAATATTCCGAGTGGCAATAATTTTTCTATAATTCTCCAACTGAAGCAAAAAACTCGGAGAATTTTAGTAATCATTAATGCATATCAGAGTGGAATAAAAATACCATCGATCATGTTTTAGTGAAAAGAGAAAAGAAATAAGATGGAATTTGGAATTATTTGCTGACAAATTACTGTGTGGTGTTGTTTATACAGGTTGAGTCAATTCTTCGAATACGAAAAGCTGAATTTCACAGGGTGTATTGAAATAAGGCCAGGGCGTGTGTGTGACATCAATGATAACGCAGTAAGAATTTACACCGGCAGAACAGTCATGCGTCTTTGCGCAATTAGGTAAATACCTTTCTATCTCTCTAGCGAGCCTTCTGCACGAGCAGTGAGTTATACATACAACTTGTGAATAAATCCTCCTTCGTACATCGTAAAGTCAATTTTTACATGGATAAAAAAATATTCAAAGGCAAATAGGCTGATTGACTTTATCCGATGATTCATTGCTTTCAATCATCAGTGCAGATACAATTTATTTGCACAAGTTTTTAAATTCGTTAGTTTCTTCTGTTTGCTATCTGAATTATTATTCGCGTCAATTTTTTTTGAGTTAAACGTGCAGATCATAAATGACTTTCTTAAGAGATAGCGTACCCTGTAAACTTTTCGATCATACCATAAGATGTACCACAGTACCATCAAATGATACGATCAGACCTTTTATCTTGAGAATAGTGAGATTGTACTACTTCCGGCATATACATGAGAAACTCACCTCGGAGATATCTCTCTGGATACAGACTGCTTGGCGGCATGTATCTCACTGAATACATCTCACAACAAGGTTAATTATATCATCATCCCAATTACTTATACCGCATCATTTCGTATATACTCTCGCTTGCATCATAAATCGTTTAACCATATGTACACTTTCCTAGATAATTAAAATGTTTCTCATTTCTTTACAGTGAGATAAGTACGAAAGGTAATCCAGAACATAACCTTGAGTATACTATCCTGTCCATACGGTTCTCTCATGAATGATTTATCACTTTTTTTTCCCCCTATTGCAAAGAAATATTTGTTTGCTATTCGAGAGCATGCTCATCAATTAACCCGATTAAATCAATGACATCACTCCGTTTTTCTTCCGAGTGTGAAAAAGAATTCCTAATTTCATGCCGAATGAAATAACAAAGATTTGTAGGAATTGAAGCAAATTCTTTGTTGTTGAAAATAATTCGTGAGATTGGGCAAGCCTTGAAACATTCAGAATTAGAGATGTTGGTGCTTGAAATCTAATTGTATCTAACGGAGCATTAGGTCTTGCGGGGTTAACGTTCCCTGAAGGCTTCCACGATTTCATTTGTTTTATATCTTCTCCCTGCTCAATATCTCTATCCTTTTTGATTTTATACTTCTCATATTACTTCCATTTTTTTCACGCTCGTAATCTGGAAATGCTTTAAACTCATTGGCATTTGAATAAAATAACATATGAAGGAATGATTTATGTTCAGCGGAAAAAATGAAAGAGCATGAAAGACTTTTCATCCGATATTTTGCTGTTCCAAAGTCAACACCCTATGATACCTCCTAGGAATTGTGTGGATTTATACATTGATGGCTTCGTGCATTTCCCATTCGATATGGCAATGTGAAAGTGGCTCACAACACTGCTGTATGTATATCCAAAGTCTCTCCTTTCCCGCGTGAGTCATAAAAATTACGCATTGTGTTTGGTTGCTAGCGGAAAGATGCACTCCAACCATTCGGCACTTATATGTCCATTGTTCTTAGAATTGTCTAGTTTTCACAGATCGAGCCGTTATACTGTCTTGCATATATGCCTATTCTTTTTTTTGCATACCTAAATACCTGGAAAATCGTTTCAAATCTTTTATCCCAAAGCCAATCGGAATTAATTTCCATAAAAGGGAAATTTTCACTACTTTGAAGAATCTACTTTTAAATGTTTTTTGAATTTCATCCACTGAAGTTTTTCTCATATTACGCAGAATTAATTCAACTTAATTATTCCCTTGAAGAGAGTAATATTGATTTCTTAGCAATCTAAACAATTGAGAAACACCACTACATAATTCAAAAAATTGTTGTAACAGTTCCTTAATTCCCACGCGTTCATAAATTTTCAAGACACAACAAAACCTACCTTCTCGTATTTTATTTATTTATTATTTTCACATCATCGCCAAACACCTTGCATACTCAAGAAAGTACTGTAAAATATAAGAGGCGGTGTGGGAAATGTCTCGAAAGGGTTCCGTGCGTTAATGATAAACGTTCGTATTGATTCGACGAACCGTTATTGAAGTATGTTATGTGCTGGGTAGTATATAATAAACGCAAGGCCAATTAATACGGCTTCGCTAATATCCTGCGAATAAGGAATGGGAAGGGGTTATCCTAAAACTTTGGCTTCTGTCCAACGAGTCCTCCTTCATCATTTAGAATTCAATTAATCGCACTATTATCATATTTATTCGAAACTCTGCACTTTCCATGAATTCAAACTGTACGCGAATGATTGCCTAATTGTATAAACATACCCAGGATCATTAAATCTGAAGAATTCGATTAAACCATTAATGTAATCAGCCATTCGACCTCATAAATAATGCTGGACCGTGTGCAGAATAAATTTTATGATTTCTTTTTTCTTACTAGCACTGTTTACAATATCAAACAATAATAAACATGAAAAAATACAATACGCATTCTGCTGTTTTGATGCGGCTATAATTAGTAGGTTAATCGGTTGGTCGGAGACGGATCACATTAATTAGTCGTTAATCCTGCAAGATTATACGACTTAAGTCTGTACTCTTTCGATCGTAAAAGACCACGTACTCATGCGAGTCCCTAGGTCGATAGCAGTCCGGCCATTGAAAGGGTTAGTGGAAAATTCAAGCGATACAATAACAAGAAGATGAAAGGATGTATGTGAGGATATTCGTTCAAATTTTACATAAAAAATAATTTATTCTAGATCATAAAAAAAATATAAAATTACACTCAATTGAAAAAACAGAATTCACTTATATAAAACTCTTTTCTATTTGACCTTCACAATCTGGGATGTTTACTGCAAGTTTATCGTTATGGAATGTGAATTAGGAAGAGATGGAGTAAAAGATTCTCTAAGTGAGAATAGTTGAAATAAGGAAGCTTGAAATTTTATTTCCTACAGTACTCGAATAAATAACAGTTGAGGAACGACGAAATAGTCGCCTCTTTGAACCAGTAAAAATTATTGCAATTAAATTCAATCATATGTTCGAAAACTGCGGTACCGTTCTATCATGAGCTGCGAAAATGAATTGCATAATCAATGCGAAATGAAAGAATGAAGAAACCTGTACGATTCAATTGGCGAAACATACGGAGCAAGTCTTAGGGTGAAGCTTTAAATAATAGCATCGATAAAAATCAATCAACCCATCAAGTTGGTCTTTCTGTGCTGAAGAAAGGCAGAATGAATGAAAGAGAAGAGAGAGAGATGGCGAAACGAGGGGAATAAATAAAAATGTGGAACTACGTCGCACCTCGATCGATTTATCTATGCGTCCGGTACGTAGGAATGTATGTAATCCGGCCGACGGTGGACTCATGCAGGTTCTGTGTATATATGTCCCGCCTCAACGTTCTGCAAAACGAGAAAATCCTATAACGAGCCTTACCACGGCCATAACTAAATACCGATCCAGGTGAGAGTATATATAGTGGCTGAGTATCGTCGTACAGGCTTACGTTCGAGTTTCGAAATTTATGGTCACGACGATCGATAGTAAACCGGGCGAATGCCAACAAGAGGGTGTTTCTTTTAAAAATATTGTTTCAATTTTCCACCAACACTTAGTTTAATTCAATCAATTGACTTTCAGTAATTTTAAATCTATTTTTTGTCGCGGCTTTCACGTGAATGAGATAAAAACATATGAATGCTGAACATCAGATGATCGGTGTGATGAGAAGAACAAGTGGAGAGCAGACAGCTTCGGCGACTGCTATGGATTTCTCAATATGGCGCAAAAAGATGCCGAGAAATCGAGAATACCGTATACGTGGTGGCACGAGAGTGCGTACCTTTAATATCGCGTACTTTTGCTGACTCCAATGCGATTTTTTTTTCTCGTTTATTTTCTCTCGTTTCCTCTTTTAATACAGGGGACAATGAGCAAAATAGACGATAGGGGTAAAACAGATAGTTTGGATTTCACTTGGAGCTTAGAATTACTGAAAGTACTTGCGCAAACTTTCAGCTGATTTCTAAATTTTTGTGCTGCGACGATTGAAAGCGGAAATATTACCAGAAAATTGAAAACTCCAAACAATGAAGTTTCGTCTAATCTTCAATCAATGGCTAATCTCACTGAAGAATTGGCTACAATTTCATGACATAAGATACGTGGACTTTGATTAACATCCATTGGGATGTGCATGTGTGTCCAATTGTAAGCAGGTACAGCTGTATAGAGATCGAGTGTAAATAGGGCGTGCGACCTGGCTTCACGTCTCAGCACACACGAGCACGTGTGTGCAATACGATGCGAAAAACGAAAATTTGCCCGATGGTTTAATACGAATAATGAGTGCGTATCCATAATAAAACACACACCCAGATTCTATCATAAACAACTCGCTGATTTAATAAAAAAAAAAATTTATGTTCTCACCAATCCACACAATTGCAGGTATTATACTAGTTTTTGCTCACTTTTTATTGAAAGAAATCACTTACCAGCTTTCCGAGTGCACTGGAAAAGGTTGGAAAGTGTTCGGTCCTATATTTTTTACTATTTGATTTCTAGCTAAAAGAGAAACCCTAATCGAGATACTTTGTGCGATTAAATGATTTATTTAAAAATTTCACATTATCCTTGGCTCAATGATTTATGACCTGTTTAATCTCATGAGTCAGTGTTCTTGATAGATTGTTTTGACATTAGAAACAATGTATTGGGAATTTTGTTATAGCAAAAAACATTTAATTTGGACCGTGCTTCAATAAAAAAAACCTTGTTCCTATTCACCCGTCAATAACATCAAATGTTTCCATTTTTATTCATCTGCCATTCTGAAAAATTCTATCGAGGTTAATTATGATTCATGCCAATCTAGATTAGAGACTGTGTTTAAACAAAAGGAAAGGAAAAATAAGATAACCTTTTGAAAAACATTATTTTTAAATACTTTAGGATTTAATTTGTGAAAAAGATAAAGGATTGTATTTGTATATGGAAACAAAAAAATAATAGCGTGTGAATAAACTAAAAATAAAGATACAATACAATGTGAAAAGTATGGAAAAGGTGAGAAAGTCTTGGGTGAAGTATGGATCAACGAAAGAGATTTTGTCAATCTCGAAAGTCCACGTTATTCGTGTACATATATGCAGCCATTCACAGTTTGCACCTGTGTTGAATGAGGAAGTATTGCTCTACTTGTAAACTCAGTACATGTCATTATCGTCGAGGGGAATGCGCCTAATTTGAAATGAAGGCGGTGTCGAGCCATGGAATTGCCTTATGTGAGCAATGTATGAGCAGATACATATAGTAATACACATACATAACACAGAGAGCGCGTTAATCATCGTCAAACCTTAACGAGTACCACGTAAAATGGCACTTATATCGCCGCGCCCAAGGTAGACCGCCAGTCGTTAGATCCTCTTCAGGTAAAGAATCTCAGACAGTAGGTATTATGAGCGCAAAGGTGCTAAAGCTGTTGCTAGGATACAGGGGAGAGAAAAGGCCAATAGAAATAGCTCAAGATCCAAAGATTATGTCGAATTTTACCGAGTACTTTGAGGGGGAAAAAAGAGCCCCAAGGAAAAACAAATTCCAAGTGCAATGGGAGAAAAGTTATTGCCAGTGAAACTCAACGGCAATCGTTAAATAATATTCAACTTGTTCATTTATTGTCAATCTAAATTGATGATTTTTCTGTACATTAGGGATATTGAATGACACTTTCTCGGAATTACTATCTTGATTATTTCATAACAGTTTATTTAGCCATGGTGAAAGTCATTTATTTATCACCCCAAGAATTCGTATATTTATGATGGTATAGTTGAGATATTCAGACACACCCGAGTGATTTGGTAAGAGATGAAGAGAGAGAGAATAATAACAACAAAAGGAGAGATTGAAATTGTGGTTAGTCAAGGTCAGTGACGCGACAAAATCCAAAGAAATACCACTGTCAAATGATTTCACTTTATGCGTCAATGAAAATATTATTTAATGACCCTTGATGATCGCGAAAGTGCAATTTCATTTTTATGATTACAAGAATGGAAGAAAAAATAACACGAATCATGAATTTTTTAAATAATTTCCTCCAGTTACTTCTGCCGTCTTTCATTTAATGATAGGAAAATCACGAAGTAACTGCAATGACATAAAAAATAGAGCCAATCGAGTTTATATTGTGGCTTTCTGAGAGACTAAAATCAACACTTACCGATAATAGAACCTTCGGAAAGCCCGGTCCTCTCTTTCCCACGGCGCCACCGATATTTAGCTCCAATAACACAGATAGACTCGTAGAAAAATCACTTCGTGAGATTTTGCCGGTTGCACAGAGTCAACTAAGCAACTCAAAAATAATCGGCCAATTGTATTTTTACACTAAGAAAAAAATAACCAACTGCGCCACAATAAGTAATTCGTTCGAAATTAATGATGTTGAGTAATATAGAAGAATAGAAACATGAAAAATGAATAAATGTTACACAAACAGTCGATAAATCATATTTCGTAACAAACACTAATCTAATGATTCACATGTCCCAATTATATTTTGGTAAAACTTTTTTTTTGTGTTAACTCAACATTGCTCAGGTGTTTGTGGAGATTGATTGAAAAAAAACCATGACAAACAGAATGTTAAAAACTCGGGTTAATACATCGATAGAAGTTTGTTTACATTCTAAATGAGAAACACGCGCGGCAATACAACATCGACAGTGTCTCAGAGGCAAGTGCGGACCTCTCGCCTTCTCTCAAACACGGAATTGCGAGCGACCGTCATCCTCCCCCCTCCCATTTAACTCCCACCTAGGTTTGAGCGGTTTTCTTGCCCTCTTTCTCTCTCTTGCAGCCACAGACGCGTGACTATACTCATCCCCTCTTCTTCAACAGAATGCATCCCTCTCTACTTCTCGATTTTCCCTTGAGGCCGTTGGAGGTACATTGTCCTCATCGGTCACTTCATCCGTTCCGCGAACATACTTTTCTTTCTTCTGGTCTCTGATCTACACCAATCTAAAGCATCTTCATTCGTCGACAAGAGTCAACGAAAATTTTAATGAAATTTTCTTCACTCTTATTTGTATAAAATTTTTGTGGCAAAAAAATAAATGAATATAATACATTTACAACAACCCCCCACATCGATAATCCCCAGCGCCTTTCACTGACATTGAATGGCATGCCTGTAGGTTGTTTTGATTATAGCCGTGGAGTTATAACAAAAAAAATAAATAAATAAGAAAAGCCCAAGCAGATGCTCTTTTAATAGTTTCGTCCTGCGCGTAATAATGCCGTAATAAAGTAAGCACTTTGCGAACAAACGTCAGCCGGCGGCTATACATTGCTGTTACTGGCTCGTTGCATCTACGACCCACCGGTGCGAATCAGAGATAGACCAATCACTCTTATTCACTTTCTACAATTATTTGTGAGGTAAAATTTTCATTATTAAATTTTGCATGCATTAATGCGATAAAGAAATCCATGAAAATTACATTATATCATGGTCTGTATTATTCTCTTGATTCGTTGACTGGACTTGCACTGTAAATTTTTGAGAATTGCTCTCAAAATAATTTTTGATGCTAAACAAATTACCACGGGAGAATTTATTCACGATAATGTCATGCGAAAGATCCAAATTAATATTTACAGTTGATTAAACATATCTATTTGAAACAACGTGAATGATGTCATGGCGATCGGTCTCTCTCAATATTTTCTCTCTCAATTGCTTTATTAAATAACTTCTTAAAATTATGCTCTGAATCATTTTTGTAAAATGATTGATTCAAAAAAATTCACAGTTACTTAATTATAATGGAATGATCCTATATTCACTGAAGAATTACTGTGAATAATATTCTGTCTTACACAATGTCGCAATGGCGAAATTGGTTAACGCGTCAGGAAGGATTTGGAATTTTAAGGTGCTACAGGAAGGGTAGCGGAGACTGTTGCCTGCGCGGTCGACGCAGTCCGACATCTTGGGGAACTAATTCCTGAAGATCTCGGTTCGAATCCGAGTTGCGACAATTTTTTTTCTCG
>JABSMS010050364.1:0-22679 GCA_018902275.1 Aleiodes sp. PSUC_FEM 10030003
CGAGAAATTTTTCGAGTAATACAAATTTTAATAAATAAAGAGTCCCCTTGACTCGGCCATTACACAAATAAACAAAGGAATTATTGTAATAAAGAGAACAATGAAAAAAACGTCCGATTCAATTCGGTTTAAAAATAGAATAAACAATTAAATACATGCACATATACACGCATACACACACACTCTTTAATAAGGTTGTGATAAGGTTGTGAGATATACATTTAATTCCTAGCCGTGCTTCGAATGACTCGAAATAAATGAATTTAAAGAATGTAAATGAATTTTTAATTAACAATTTTAATTAACAAAGGAGAAACAAAATTTGATAATTCCAAAAACTAAAAAAAACACAGAGCAATGAAATAACAGAGATAAAAGTAACAAAAAAAACAATTAGCAAGCAACTATAATTGAGATACTGTTCAATCGACAGCACGAAGTTTCCAATTATGGGGGGGGGGTGGGCGGAGATTCGTGAATAACCGCATAAGAGAGAGGATACTAAATAGAATCGATACTTCATTGGCATCCGTAGGATGAGAGAGAGAGAGAAAAAAAAATGGTAAAACTATAAACGAGTTAATGTCGATTGTTTGAAGACTACAGAGTACATCCTTCCTCTTGTTTCCTGTTTCGGCAAGAGTTAGAGAGGGACAAAGAGAGCAGTTGAGCTTGCAGGATTCTCCCTGATTGTTCCATCTCAAACTCTCTTCTATAATTTCTTGACGTGAATGGAATGCCTGTTTCCTTCTACAATCAACATACAGTGAATAATGAAGGAAAAAAGCCAAATTAATTATATCTAAAGCCCCATTCTACTTGCTAATTAGTTCAACTTTTTTAACACTTAATCCGCTTCGCGTACTTTCTCTTCCAAGGTTGTTTCATTAAACGTAGTTGAAACACAGTGGCGACAAAAAAAATAATTTCACAAGGAGTTTCGAATGTGAAAAGAATGGAACTCAATGAGCAAGAAAGGTGAATTGTACGATGGTTTTTTTCCTTTTTCTTTCTTCTCTCAAAGTGCAGCGAAAAGAAGGGAAAATGGAAGAGAGTAGAGAGTATTGAAATTCAATCCAACAATCTGCTCGGAGTTCAATGGAGAAAACCAGTGAATTTAAACTGGCAATATTCTATTAACCTCGTGACGTATTAAATTGGATATTATGGATGAATACGGTCTCAATGATTTCTTGGAGAATTGAAATTTCGTGCTGGTAAGATAGATTTATCCGTAAGCTTATTTCTCCACGAGTTGCAGTGAGACATCCACTGTGTTATAAGATAAATTGAATGGTGAGGAAAGGGTCTTTGGAATATTGGTATTGTTCATTGGATAGTTAAACAATGAGTCAAGAAATGGATGAAAAAATTGTTGTGGGAAGATGAGAGAGTAGTTAACGCGGTTTTGGATTATGTGAAGGATTTAATTCTCCAGTTCTCTGCAATTTAATGATTCAACGAAAGCCAAGAGTACCGTGTCAAGTGCACTGATCTTACTTGGTTGGTTTTACTCGTTATTTTTTTTCTCTTTCTCTTGCTCCCTTTACTTTTCCTATTTTTTTTTCGTGACATTGAAATATTCTGATTGTTGAATTTTATCGGGAATTTCGGCTCTGATGAGGAACACTCAGTATGAATAGATATCAACGAATAGTAATGGGAAATGAAAACAAAACAAACACTTACGTTTGTGTTTACGTTGAATAGAAAAAATAGGAGAAAAGTGAATGGAATAGGTGTTTATTATGGTTTCATCGTGGAATGTTTTTTTGTAGAATAATGCTCATTCTTTCGTTCGATTTTTCCCGGCTATTTCCATTGATAATGCAATTATTCAATTGCAGTTCGCGAGGAAAGAATTGGGTTTATGTGATAAAGAATGAAATGAAATTTTTTTGTCAGTTTAAATTTGATATTCGTTGTTTTTTTTTACGTAACTGCAAAATGTTTTACTCTAATTAACGTATTGAAGAATCAATCATAATGAGTTGACACGGACAATGAAACAAATGAATGGATTCGAGTTTCATCCTCTCTGATTAATAAAAATTGTCACGATTTTTTTAGTTATGTCATTTTAGGGATAAAATCCAAAGCCAGACGTGTAGATTAATGAATAAATCCTTCGATTTATATTTATTTTCTTTTCTAATAGTTTTTTTTATTTGTTTCGCCAGTTCTTTTTATTATGGTCGAAGGGAAGTGATTGACGACTCGGCAAATCACAAACTTCGTGCGCAAGAAGCGCTTTGTGGTCTCGTAAATGCGGCCAACTATGTTTTATATGCAGTTTGAAGACTTTGTGGAATTGGTAGTTTTTAGAACACAAGTTTGTAATCATAATCCAAGGAAATTCTAGGAAAAACAGAACGTGCAAGAAATAATATTAAATAAACTCCCTTAAATTGTGACTCGTGGTTGTGATATAGCGTACTTAATCCCTAGCCGCCCCCAGATTAATCATGAATATAATATTAATTAGTATAAATTATATTTCCGTATTTTTATGCGTACGACATTACCAATTATCTTTCCATTTAAATTATCAAAAATTATTGTCAACTCGTACGCTTAAATTTACAATAAAACAAAGGAAATTGAGAGCAAACAAGTTAAAGAGAATTTAAAAAAAAAACAAAATACTCCGTTGGTTGTGATTTACATGATAAATAGTAATGTGGAGAGCCACATTCCTGTATCTCTCTGTTTTATTCCGTGAGATACTTAGGTAAAAAAAATATTTAAACAATTTTAACAAAAAAAAATGAACCAAGAAAAAACGCGCGAAGAATTAGGTCGACTTTCAGTGTTGGATAATTTATGTGTAGTTTGAAGGAACTGAGACAAAGAACATTTTCATGAGCCAACACGCTAAAATCCCGTGGTAATTACTAGGCGTCGTTGTCGTCGTCCAGTCTGTTGCCGGGTGTAACAAGATCGACCGAAATGAGAATTGCATTTAGGACAATTACTTGTGCGTTGTCATTTGCATTCCCGAGAATTGGCAATAAATTAGTAAAATAATAAGTGAAGAAATAAAAGTACTAATTTCCTGTTTAATTGGATGAGAATGAATGAAATTGGAAGGAAAAAAAAATTAAATAATTGTAGCGAACAAAAGCGAGAACGCCATGCGACAAACGCTTCTGAACATTGGAAACAAACAAAAACGAAGAATACAATTATCCTTTCATTCCTATTATTATTATCCTGAATTCAATTGACGTGTGCATGGAGCTGTCGCTTTTGAATGCGTGTAAATAAATCGTATCGAGTCACGAAGAATTAGAGAAGGAAAATTAATGAATTGTATACAATTTTTTGAATAGCAATTGAAAATAAAATGCCTTGGCACGAAACGTTTTATCGACAGTTTAAAGAAGGAAATAAAAGAGTAAGCAACGGCGAGAATAATAATTCAATGAAGATATATTTAATAAAGAGAACAGAGGAATTTTAAACAATAATTAATTAAATAAAAATCGGTGTGAGCATCTTAAATTGTCATGGTAAATCATGTGTGTCGCATGTGGAGAAATATGTAACATGAAAGTTTTCTCCAACGATTGTGAAAGTTAAAGAAGTTTTAGTAGTGACGATAAATAAAGTGAAGTGGATTAACCTACGGTTTTGCGGAACTCCAGGTTAAATTCGCGTGCCCTTCATGTGGTCACGAATAGGCGAATGGTACAGGAATGGAAGGTGAAGGGGTTGAATAAAGAAGGATGAAAAATCAGTTTTATTGCTGCGAGAAGAGAGATAAATTATAATGTACTACCATTTGTACAATTGTATATGCAATAATGATTTTATTTATTTTCATTTTGATAAAAGAGAAAATAAATGCGACACACGAATGATAACAATGAGAATTTGAAAAAAAAATGGAAAATTAATGGAGGACAAATTCAAAACTTTGGAGACATTTTTGTGCCTCCTGTGCGTTCTCAGAAATTAATTAAAAACTTTAAAATCCGTTCAATGAAAACAATGAAAAATCAAGGTTGAAACATTTAATTGAATTACAATCTGTATTTAAAATAATTAGGAAAATTAATCTGATTAAACAAAGAGCATTAATGCTGAAAACAAATAATAATAGTAATACCGAAGTAACACGACAAAGTGAACCAAAAAAAACGAATGGAGGGAAAAAAGAAAAAGAGGAAATATATCCATAAGAATTGTACGAATCTAACTTAATGACTATTTATTTTACCCCTCCCCCTCTCCATTTCCTCAATTATTTTTTGTAATTAAAGTTGCATGAATAAATAATTCTAGCGATTTGCTTTTAATGTCCATTCCTCTCATTCTCATCCACAACTGTCAAATCATTCTGATGGAATAATCATTGCTGGAATAAGAAAAAGAAATGCCAAAGAAAGAGGAATTACGTTGAGGGGAGAGTGAGAGATAAAATAAAGGGAAGTCAGAAGAGTTTGGGTAAAGAAATGGAGAGTGTTGTGTTGGTATGCGCAGATACGCATGCGCGTGACGTGGTCGATATACGGTGGTGGCAAAAGCACAGGCTCTCGAGCCCCAGAACTCACCTGACGTGTCCGATAACTGTGTAGTACCCCCCTTATTCCTACCCACCGTCTCTCCCAACTGTTCCATACCACATAACCCAAAAAGCTCACTTCTCTTCCCCTTCCCTCATCATCCCAACTCCCTCGATGCTCTCCTGGCGAACTGCACAATTTCATTTGAAATAGCCCACTCTCGGTCTTTGGTATCGCTCCAGTAACCACATGCGAGGATACTACGCAGTATATTCTCGTATCTGGAGCCACTCTCTATTGCTGAGTTTTCGGTGGGTGAGAGAGAGGTGGGCTAATCTGCATGGACATGGTAATACATAATACTCAGGGCACAACAACCGTGGGATGTTTTATCGAAAAATCTTCCTCCCTCAACCATCTATTAGCTTCTAATTATTGAATGCAATTTTAATTCGGGTTTTGACGGGAGAATGAAGATTTTAATTTCAATTGATTCCTATCTGATTGAATTGCGAAATTTTCATTGCTTTGAATAGTTAATTGATTGAATGGGCTAACTAATTAACTTGCTTCTGTGAAGTAATGGAAGCTAAACAATTGGAATTTTTCTACTGATAATGAGATAATAATGATTACTCAGTTGAGAAATTATGTGTTTTCTTGAAATTCGTTGAACACGATAATTATGCTAATTGTTCGTAAACTGCTGAACTTACCCTACTTTCACATCATTTTTTTTATTGGGCAATTTTCTTATTTTTAAAATGCTCATCGATAATGGTTTGGAAAAAATATTCAGCATCAATAAAATTCGGTGGAAAAATATTAAAGAAGATGGAAAAAGACTGTGATAAAATGTAAAAGGACAGCGAGAGAGTAGAGAAGTAAAGAGGGAAAGGAAAGGAAAAAATCTCGTAAATTTGTCACAACCATTCAGCTCTGACATTTTGTCCAATACTCATTCCCGGAGGTCGTTGCAGCGTCAACTTCCTCTCGTTTCCTTTTTTTACTCGTTCTCTCTCTTTTATTCCCTTGTTTATGACATGCATTATTTCATCCTGGTTTTAATGAAAGTTTGGCATTCGTTTAATAACACAGGTTGGCATTGTAATATCGAAGAAATGCCAGGAGGAATTTTAACGATGGAATATGACGTGGCTTAAATTTTCCATTTCAATCCAATAATCGTGAATTTTGTTTGGTTAAAAAAGGAAAGATAATGTGGAAAACCACATTTTTTTTTTTTTCAACAATTAAATCTCCGAGAACGTTCTCTACCATCAAATATCCATTTATTCATAATCGCAGGAGAAAAAGAAGGGAAAATAAAAATATTCGAAAAGAACTGAAGGACAAATTTTTCCTCTTCGTTTTACAAATCCATTTACCATGAGTCATCCACACAAACATAATAAATAACCCGACCGTACGTAGTCGAAAGCCTCTGGGGGAAATTCAGTAACAAAATACGTGGCACTGTTTTTTTTCATTAATATAGATAAACAAAGTGTAAATTTCCCTAGAACGAGGCGAAAAAAGTGAAAACATTGGAGGTTGTGTATTATGCGATGTGGAAATTCGCAATTCTTTTCATTATAAAACTATTTATGCGAAAAGGTGAGAAATGAAAGTATTTTTGAAGTGCTTCAGTACTCACGTACTTATGAAGGATGAAAATATTATCGAAGTATTGAGGATTCGATGAGAGAAAAAAACGACTGTTGAAAAAATAAGTTTTCTTTTCTCTCGGTGACAGCAGAAGAGATATTTTCAATTTTTTCGAAACACTTTAACTCAGCTACTCGACGTATTCCTTGAGGAACCAAATCAATTGAATTTATTTTATTTTACAGTTCGATTCACTGCATTTCTCCACGTCAGTCATTACTTTTCCGTTTCATTTCAAATGTCTATGTATACAGAACGGAAAAAAATTGGGACGAGCCGTTCAATTTTAAACCGAAGCAGTCGAGCTTTTAAAAAATTTCCAGAAACAATTCTGAAACATATTTCCAATCCAAAATTCCCTCGGCTTTTCAATGGAATCGTCAAAAAAAATTCTATCTAAAATATTCTCATTTCTTTTAAGCAATTTCCATTAAAATAGCGCATTCAAAATCAAATGAATTGAATCTTCCATTCATTCATTTCTCCAATAATTCTATCAACTAACAAATCAATTATTTTCCCCCTAATTCTCATCAATCAACGATTTTCTCTTCATCAAACTATCTATCCCCTTCTCTCCCAAATAGCGTCAGGGAGAAGGGCGCTGGATAGCCGAATCCATCGTCTCTTCATTGGTTTATTCAATATTACTCCATCAATTTTTATTTCTACCAATAATATCGATTTCTCATTTTTTCTTGTTTTTTTATCCCCTGAATTCGCATCCATGTATGAATCCGCATGACATTGTATGGACGCGGCCTTCGGTTACTACGTTGATGAAAAATGCATCTATATACCCATGTCTACCAATAAATGCAGATGATTGACATGACCGTGAACTATCACATCTAAAGTATTTCAACAAAGTTGAAAAGCCACTGACAAAACCATTTGCTGTAAAAAAATCTCCATCCCAGCACTGCAACTTTATGTACACATGTCTGATTATATACGTGGGTTTATCTACTGGCATTTATCCTCGTTCGTATCACTCAATATCTGCAGTGGTCCGTTCAATTTCCACTGACGCATTTCCCCACCCACTCTAACTCTAGTTATAACCTAAATCACGTAATTCATCCAACGTGTTTACTCTACTATCAAACGAATCTTTCATCTGCTAAAAATCCTTTGAGATAAGAAATAATATTTTTGATGAGAGAAATAATATAGGAAAAAAGCGTTGTTATTAAAGTATAAAATGAGGGAAGATGAGAAAAATGAGTGAAAAATCTCGTGGGGAATTTACTTTCTTGTTGAAAGAAGGAAAACGTTGAGAGGCAAGAGAGATGGAAGTGGGAAGTGCACCCGCTGCAAGTTTCATCGTGATAAATACTACGCAGCCAAGCGATAAATTTGTCTTAACTGGGCCTTTTTCAGAATTAGAGTACGTGATACATATTATTTTGTGTTAAAACATTGGGGATCCAGTTTTATATGGAGGATGATCCAATTAGGGCTTTATGAGTTCCACAATTTTAACAAAGCAACCAAAATTAAAATGCTTAATTAAAGTTACGAAATTTTAATTAGCTTCTAAAACACTCTTTCTTCCTAGTTCTCTTCCCCTCTCTTTCTTTGGTCGAGTATTTAGCAACAGGTAAGATGTCAAATATCGTTGATTAACCACGAATGAAACGAATTATACAAAATTTACATTCATAAAAATCCCACAAATTACATGAATTTTTAATTAAAAACACTTTTGAATTCACACTCTGTTAAATTTAATTGCATAATTTTCTTTGCTTCCTTTTTGAAACCATTCTTTTGGTGGTGAGAATTCTTTTTGACAAATAAATTCAGGGTTTAAAATATTAATGGTTCAGATTTAAATTCTTATTTTTCTTTTGAAGAAAGAAAACGTTAAAAACAACGTTACTCCTAATTTTCATTTTTGTTTTCAATAATTCTACGGTTAGAGCAAGACGGAATGCCTGAGCATTCAAAAATTGAGCAGACACTAATTTAAATTTTTTATGACAAATTGTTTGTATCAAATTTTACAAACTTTGGCCGTTGAAAATTCCTCCACTTTCACATTATCCTTAGTTTCCCCATTTCCTTTTCTCCCTTGATACCACTCTTACGGTGTGGCTTCTCCTGAATTTTTTAACTGGACCACCATTTTCACGGATGAAAGAGTGAGCTCAGAAAAAGGATGAGGATGAGAATAGAATAAGAGAATGAAGAATTGAAAATAAGATAAAAAACATCCGCAAACATGAGGACACGTACATGATACTAACCTCGTAAAAAGTAGTATAAAAAAAAGGAGCAGAAAGAAGAAATTCTCTATACACTTTAACGTTTCTTATCCTTGAATTGCAGCAGTGTGGATTCATCTCAGACACTCACCTAGCATTTATACGTTCCCCCAAGGAGCCCATTTTGTCCCAGGTTTCCCCCTCGCATTTTTATTCATGCGCCAAACAGTGTTAACCTTCGGTTGAAGAAGCGACACCAAAGAGAAATGGAATAAAAAAATCCTGGTTACATTTCAAAAACCGCAAACCAGAAGGAAAATTTTTCAGCCCCTCAAAAAATTCCACAGAACCACAACGATGCGTGCGCAAACATTTATTTTTATAGCGCGTACCTGACGCGTTAGTTAAATTACACGAAATTATGATTAAAATGTAAAAGACTAAAAAGCATTGAAATTAAATAATGATGCAGGGAAAAAACATTACGTAATGACAGGGATGAAATTAAAAGGCACATTTTGGTATTCGCTCAACTCGTTTCACCGCAAAAGTTTCATCAGACCAAAAAAAAAGAACCGAAAAAAATGGGGGTATAAAAAAGTGGAAAAAAACGAATAAGGGGAAATAAAGTGAAAAAGGTTTTTAGGGCTCTTTGACAGGAGTCTCTTGTATACTTGGCCCGCTAATGGCCACGAGGACGCTCAAGCGGTTGCGGTGGAAAAAGTACTTGCAAGAGGCAGAGAATCGTGAGGGGGCGGAGAAAAAAAAGGAATAAACGAAATGGAATGGAAAAAAAGAAGAAGAGCAACAGAGAAACAAAAGGACACACAGTTTTGTGGAGAAGGACGCGGAGGTGGAGGGATAGGATTGATTGGGTCATCCCCGCGGCAACGGATGGACAAACACTAATAAAAATTGAGAATACAAGAATGGACACATGTTCTTTTAACTTCAGTATATCCAGTGTTATTCAACGTAACCACATGCAACTGTTTCAATAATTTTTCCATCAATTATTTTTCGAGTTTTTTTATTTAATTTTTTTTCTGAATGGAGATCAAGTCTTTGATACTTCGGTTGAATTATTCATAAATTTCTGAATAATAATGAAGAAATTGTGGTTACTAGTAATTTTTATATTCTTGGTGACTAATGAATTCGTGATTTATGCTAATGGACAGGATGAGGAGCAAGAGAATCCGAAGGGACCAAGATCAATCAATCTCTGTAGGTCATTCAGAATTTATTTTTTTTGTTTTGGAATTTTTCTATTCGTACCTCCCGAAATAAATTTGGGGACAATTTAACCTTTCGACTGCACACTTCCGCCACCGATCTATAAGTGCACACTGGGTCAATCTGACCCAAGATCGTTGTATTCCAGTAAATATGCATTTTTTCGTTTTTGGTAGAGACGTTTTTTGTGGTATATTAGCCATATTTTATGGCCCTGAATTTATTTTTGAACGAAAATGAAAATTAAATGCCGAAACACTCCTTCAAAGTGGGGCTTACATTGACAAAAACGGGAAACTCGCTGGATCATAATGACCCCAAATGCAGTCGGAGGGTTAATTAGTGATTCCGTAGTTGTGTGGTAAATTAGGATAAGAACAAAAATCACATTTACATTGTTTTGAAAATATCTCAGAAATCACGAGATTTGGAAGGATTTATGAGGGCGTCTTTTTGTAGAATTTGATGGTCTACAAAAAATGTCTTGATAATTTCCTACAAACCTATGCATTCTGAAGGTATCTGCGGAAGAGTCTGCAATGAATTCTTTCAGTAATGATTTTATTCCAATGAAATTATTGGAGAAAAATTCGGTAGAGTCTAAACGTGATGAGTGAATTACATTCTACCGCTCATTTTCGTGATTATCCTGAAATCTAAGAGGAATTTAAAGGAAATTCTCATGAAAAATTTCGTATCTCGTTTTCAAGATAAAAAAGAAATGATTCTCAATAAAAGTCGACTCATCTAATTTCACCTCTTCGCTATTAAATTCAATCCATAAATTTTATTATTCTTGAAGCGGAAATTGTTCTCAGTGTAAGTAATAGAGACAATTCAATTCTCTTGATAGTGATATATCATTTGGCTATTCCCATTCTCGTCATTTTCATCGTCCTTTCCGAATTTTTCCTTGGTAATATTGTAGAAGGATTATCGTTGATAAATATCTGGATTAGACTCATCGTCTTGGGAAATAAGACTGGGAACTTGTGGAGACTCTCTCGTGGGTAGTGAGAGAGAAAATTAATATAATTTACAAGATAAACTGTGTTAACTTAGATAGATCGTTTGAATTTTTACATTACAATTAAATCATGAATTTTTCATGGTTGGAAAAAAACGAAAATGCAAGAATTAGAATTCAACTTCCATTTCTTTGTTAATATTATTCTGTTTTTGAAATTTTAATTAAATTCAGTGACTAAAGAGACTCAAATTACAAGGATACTCGACGGTGTCTCAACAGTAATTGAATTAATATTTCATAAGTCAAGTAGAGAAAAATCGTAAATTGAAAGGATTTAACTGAAAATACCATCTCTTACTCTCTGAGCCCTTGAAACTTCCTGATTCACTTATTCAAAGCTTCAACCCTCTACTTTACGCTTACTCATTCCCTTTCGTAGTTTATGAAATGCAAATTTTTAACGATAAATTCAGTAGCTGTTAAACATTTTAAACCAATTTTGGTCTGAAGACAGTTTGTCGCTTCGAATGAAATCAAATATGAGAATTTTCATCCGTAAATTTTTTACTGCAAGATACTCAAAGTAATATCAATTTTTTTGCAGGAGACTGCTACAAAATAATTGAATTTTCAGGAATAATAGAGCCCAATTTTTTATTTTTGAGATATTTCGGTAATAGGGGGAATTTCTTAATTCTTCCATAAATGAATTTTATGAAAAAATTCATTGGAATTAATCTCAGGGAAATTCATATAATAGTTCAGTAACGGAAACATAACTTGAATTGAATGCGAGTAAGTTATCGCCCGCAGATACTTGAGGTCAACGAATGCGCTAATGAATCCACCCGGGGAAACCTCATTAACAAATGCACCGTTAGCATTAGTCCTTTTATAGAATTATAGAGACCATAATTGAAAAGTAGGATTTCAGTTGCATTCAACTCATCAATTATCTCTCGAAATGCTTTCATTAGAAGAGGAAGCACGGAAGACATGCAAGATGTAGTAGATGAAGCGGTTTCAAAAGCATCTGAGAAACTTTTCCTTTTTCACCATAGACGAAGGTTATATCCCTAATAGAGGTTGCGTAACAAAATATCCGCGACTAGGTATGCGCGATGTTGACCGATATATCGAAGTCTTCGATAATTTCATTCGATTAATCGGTGTTTTTCGATAATTTTTGATGAAATTTCGAAATTTATTTCATTATTTTCATAACAAGTCAATTCTTAAAAGATAAATTTCGCGAAATTTTCAAGCTTACTGAAAGTTTGTTAAAAATTTCAATATTTTTTGGCTGAATTTTGAATAATAATGTTTTAACAGTGCATTATTATCCACTTTCTAGAAAATATTTTTAGATCTACGAAAAATTTTTGGGTTTCGAATGAAAAGATTCATTTAAAACAATCTAGAAAAATCTTGAAAAACCAATAAAATCGGTGGATTCTCAAAATTTCATCAATTTGAATAGATCTGAAAATTTCGATAAAACACATTCGTCAAACGGTGAAATAAAATCTACATTAATTCAAGTACAATCGATTTTTCAGAAATACCTTCGAATTTAAGAGATACGAAATTTTTCATCGATATTATCGAAAAATTTCAGTATTCAATTTATACCGAAGAAAATTATGAGTAACAAGTGATATCTATTTTGAGCATAAAAACCCCCCTTCAAATAAATAGTCTTCCCTTCATTCTCGAATTAATAGTTACCAAAAGAGACACAACTCTGTATTCTGAAGAAACTCGGAATATTCACATTATTTTCCATTATTTTCACGAAGCTAATTAATATTTTTCTCAAAAAAACTTGTGCAATCCTCCGTAAATTCTGCCTGATCCTTTTCCCTCTATAATTCCCTCCTAATTTTTTCCAAACCCTCAAATCGCAACATTCTCCCTTAATCGCCACAAAAATATCCACTAATTAATTCCCCCTAATTTTAAAAACATTTCAGTTGTAATAAATGACGAAGAAAATGAAATAGCGAATCGTAGTATAACAAATTCATTGAAGGCAATTAAGGATAAAAATTCAGAATGGCTCGGTAACATTCTCGTTGTACAAATAAATGGCACGGATCCGCGCCAGGCATTAGAAAAAATTTGTAATGTATGGGATGCAGCAGTACGTGACGGTGGTCCCGGTGTGCCTGACCTCGTATTAGACACAACGAGAAGTGGTTTTGGTGCTGAAACAGTAGAATCATTCACAGCATCAGTTGGTGTACCAACACTGTCGTCTCAATTTGGGCAAACCGGTGATTTGCAGTATTGGCGTGAATTAACGGATGATCAAATCGGTTATTTGATCCAAATAATGCCACCGGCTGATTTGGTACCCGAGATAGTACGTCAATTGGCTACTGAAATGGCCATAAGTAATGCCGCAATCATATTCAATAATGATTTCGTTATGGATCACAAGTACAAGAGTCTATTGCTGAATGTACCAACGAGGCACGTTATTGTTAAAAGCAAACCATCGAATTTGATTCAAAGACAGTTACAGCAATTGAGAGATTTGGATATTGTTAATTATTTTGTACTTGGTAATGAAGAAACATTGGAAGCAACGCTCGATGCGGCTGAGGCAATTGGTTTTACTGGTAAAAAATATGGCTGGTATGCGATAACTCTGGATGAATTTAACCCGAAATTTAATTGCAATAACTTAACAGTATTATTCTTTAAACCACTTGTAACGACTCAAAATCAACAGCAAATCACTGAATTGACTAGTCGCGGATTGTTGCAGAGACCGTATATAACAGCAGCATTTTATTACGATTTTGTTAGACTAGGGATTGAAGCTATGAGATTGGCTGTACGTGATGGCGATTGGCCACCGGAACCTAAGCACATAACTTGCGATGAATTCACCGGTGATAATACCCCAATACGTAGTTTCAATTTTTTGGAGAATTTGAAGAGTTTGACCGATGATAAAATGAAATTCCAACCGACATTCGCTGGATTCTATTGGGGCAGTCAAAACGGCGATCACAGAACTGAATTTGATGTTAATATTAAACTTCTTGTTATTGATAATGGCAATCAAGTTTCTAGTGATGACCTTGGCAAATGGCCAGCAGGGATTAGTTCACCATTGCAGGTCAGTTGTAGCAATGTCATATTCGTTTTCGTCTTTTTTAAAATATTTTTTTTCTCTCGAATTGCACTTGTAAAAATAAAACAAACTTTCAACACGTGTCGCTTTTTTTATTGATTTTTCTCATTTCACTTTTTACTTCAGCAATTTTGAAAATTTGATGCACGACATGTGATACACAGTTTACGCGATCCGTATCACAGATAATTGACATTTCTTCGAGGTAACAGGCGACAGGGTGGGAATGGGAGAAAATGGAATTGTGAAATTACACGATGGGAATCGATGCGGAAAAATTCCAATGTTTTTCATGTAATTTGAAGTGTCGATATTCGTGAAAAAATATAGAAAAATGTTTCTTCCCTCGTTTTCCATCAATCGATGTTCCGAAGTTTTGTAAAGCTAGGAGTTCAAATTGAATGACGTCAGACAAACTGAATCGAATTATTGTAAAGTTTAAATTGGCAATAATATTTATCTTGAGAAAATTTTCATAAGCAATATTTCAATTGAACGGGAAAGCATTGGAATGAAATTAATTGAGATCTCATGGAGATACCGAAAATGGCATCAATGCAAAATTCTGCATCATCACTTTTGAATTAAAAAAACGAATTTCAGATGAATCAGTGAATATCTCAGTAAGTATTCAGTTCATGGAAACTCACGAAGAGACATTTCCTAGAGATTTCACTTCATTGAGATTTTTCTATAAGATTTCGGTCAAAATTGTCATACGCAGTGCATTGAACTATCGATGGTACTTGAATACCTTGAAAATTAATGTTCCCCAAATTTATTTTTCAGTTACCAGAGCCGAACCGCAAAAGAGTTAAAAATCATACGGCAATAACGAGTTTCCGTGTAGCAGTGGTTGTTACACCGCCATTTATTGTCCACGATCCAGAGACAAATGAATTCACCGGTTATTGTATTGATTTACTCGAGGAAATACGTAAGATCCTTAACTTTGAATATGAAGTACACATAGTTCCTGACGGTCAATTTGGTTTTCTGAATGAGGATGGCTCATGGACTGGTTTGATTAGAGAGCTCATCGATAAACGTGCTGACATTGCGCTTGGTGCGTTATCGGTTATGGCGGAGCGAGAAAATGTTGTCGATTTTACTGTGCCTTACTACGATTTAGTCGGTATATCGATATTAATGCTGAAACCGAAACCAGTAACATCATTGTTCAAATTTCTAACTGTCCTTGAGAATGACGTGTGGCTATGCATATTGGGCTCTTATTTTTTCACGAGTTTTCTGATGTGGCTATTCGACAAGTGGTCTCCGTACAGCTTCGCCAATAATAAACAAAAGTACAGGGACGATGATGATAAACGGGACTTCTGTCTGAAAGAGTGTTTATGGTTTTGCATGACCTCCTTGACACCGCAGGGCGGTGGTGATGCACCGAAAAATCTCTCTGGCCGATTAGTTGCAGCGACGTGGTGGCTATTTGGTTTCATTATTATCGCATCTTATACGGCTAATCTCGCTGCGTTCTTGACTGTGTCGAGATTGGAAACGCCAATTGAATCGCTCGATGACTTGAGTAAACAGTATAAAATTCAGTATGCTCCGATGTTTCCGTCTGAGGCTCACACCTATTTTGAACGAATGGCGAAAATTGAGGAACGATTTTACGAGTGAGTGGGAATTTTTTTAGGTGGAAATATAGTGTTAAAAATTCAATTTTCATTATTTTTCTAAAATTTATTCTTATAAGGTGAAGAATTTAAATTGGGAGTGATTTTGTTCAATTTTTTGTGACGAAGTTTTTTTTGTCAACAGTTTTTTTTCATAATTTTTTTTTTGAAGAAATTTTCCAGTTGAATCGATTTTATTGAAAGCTTTCGAGACATGGAACCGGGAGAAAAGCCTGAAAATGCTTTTTCCATTGAACCCGCACTGTTGGGAAGTTATTATTGATTCAACGAAAAAATATTGAAATTATTTAATAAACTTCAGTTCACTTGAAACTTCGGAATTCATCTCTTGAAAATTCATTTGATATGAAAATTTTTAAATAAAATTTTAAACTTTAGCGAACATTATTGATAAAATTTTCCATTAAATTATAATTTTTTGGAGACGTTCGAGGTGGATTATTAAGTGCAGAAATAATTTTTTCGTAAATTCATGGAAATTTAAGGTCTCCTTGCTTATAGATAAATAAAAACTTAAAATCGTGAATGTTAAAAATAAAATGTAAATCTTTTTTTCTTTGCCAATTTTCAAAGAAAAAAAAAAACGTTTTTTACTCAACAGAATTTGGAAAGATATAAGCTTGAATGACAGTCTTTCCGAGGTTGAGAGAGCACAGTTAGCTGTCTGGGATTATCCAGTGAGCGACAAGTACACGAAAATGTATCAAGCAATGAAGGAATCTGGATTTCCAAAGAGCAGAGAAGAGGCAGTGACGAGAGTACGAAAACAGCTAGCCAATCACACAAATACGGAATTTGCTTTTATTGGTGATGCTACGGATATACGTTATCTCGATATGACTAATTGTGATTTAAATATGGTTGGTGAGGAGTTCTCGAGGAAACCTTACGCAATCGCGGTACAACAAGGTTCACCACTGAAGGATCAATTCAACAATGCGTGAGTATTTTTAAATTCATTGAATTTTTTTTCGCTATTTATTGAGTTGACTCAGTCGTTTCTTTATTTCAAATAAATCGAGATAGAAAATTAGAAAATTCTTCCCAGTAATTTTTTCGTAGAAAAAGATTGAAGGTACAAAAAAGTGACTGGGGTAAACCGTCCGGTGAATGGACGATTGAGATGATTTCATAATTCATGAATTATTCAAAAATTCATAATGACTGATTAAGAAAAGGTAAAACAGGATAAGTAGATTTTTTTCGCCGATCTTCTCTTACAAATATCTCAGAAACTAATGGAGATACGCCCTTTTTGCCGTAATGCTTTTTTGTAGAGAATTTCAAGAGCTACAAAAAAGCCTCAAGGCAAAAAAGGACGTATCTCCATTAGTTTCTGAAATATTTGAGGAAAACAATTGGCTGGGAAAATCGACGTATTCTGTTTTACCTCTTCGTTACTACATTGATCAATAAAACATTTTCTGTCTCTAATACTTTTTCAATTAATTTTCTTTCCTCCAGTATTCTCCAATTATTGAATCAACGTAGTCTCGAAAAATTCAAGACCAAATGGTGGAGTCAGAATCCAAATAAAGTAGAGTGCGAGAAAGAAGAGAATCAAAGTGACGGTATAAGTATTCAGAATATTGGTGGTGTTTTCATCGTAATTTTCGTTGGCATAATACTGGCATGTATTACACTTGCCTTCGAGTACTGGTGGTACAGATACCGTCCAAGAATGCAAGAACAAAAGAGGAATGCAGCTGGTAAAACAGCACCGAAGACTAATGTTAAATCATTGCGATTGAATTTAAAACCAGCAAAACCAAATGTCGAAGTTGTATCTGGTTTTCGTTCGAGATTTTGAAGCTGATTTCAACGTCTTTGAAAATTTTCCTTGAATTCTTCGTCTTCTTCTCCAGCAAAGCGTCATAATGAATATGTTTTTCAAACTTTCCGCGAAGAAGCGACGAAGGCCAATATCTTGTTGAGTTTTATAAGCTCTTTCACTTCAGGCATTCGAGAGTTTTAAAGTTTATACGATGCCAACCACAATTTCCACTCTCTGTGTGTATGTGTGCCCTCTTTTTTCACCAGTTTAATGCGAGAAGGGATGAACTTGTTTTTTATTATTTTTTTTCTTCTCCCTTCAGTGTCCCAAAAGAAAGAAGTTAAGAGCCCACGAATTGTTTCTTTCCTCTTCACAGTCGTTAAAAAGAGCAAACGGTGATATACAAAATTTTAATTCTCTATAGTATTACATATGCTGTAATAAAAATGAAGGTGAAACCCAGTTGATGTAAATAAAAAGGGGAAATTTAAAAAAAATTAAATAAACAGAATGAAAATAGTCATACGCCATCGACTTTTACTGCCTGCATATCGCATTTATTCTTTGTCCTCCCATTTCTTCATACATTTTCTTTTTACATCATCATTTTGTTTTATTTCTTCCATGATATTTCAACGATACAACAATACTTTTGAACACACTTTTTTTTTATGAGAATTTCTTTCATTCTCTATTCTCTCATTTTGTTTTATCCAATTTACATAATTTTTTTTATCACTTTCCTGGGTTTTTCTTTCTTCAAACATTAGAGATGCTTTGTTTCTTGTATGACCTTTACAAAAAGAAGGGAGTCATCACGAAGTGTATTTACTTGTCAGGCAATGTGTATCTGCACCTCTCCCGTGAGAGGTATGTCTGATTCACCAATTTTACTATTCTGTTTTTTATTTTTTCACTTTATTTTTCTCTCTCTCTCTCTCGCTTTCTCTTATTCAATTTTTGTCCCGTACATATCTCTTTCCATTTTTTTTCTTTCGTTTGTACATAAACCTCGTGCAGTCGGTTATCTGCAACGAGGATTCGCACTTTTACGAATACACTTTTGTATTTGTTTTATACATTTACGATTTGTTATTTTTTTTTGTTGTTTTTTTTTGGGTGACGGGAAATTGTAGGGTATTGAGGATTGTGGAGGTAAATGGGGATTTTTTTTGTGTTTTTAATTTTTTTTTTGTTTTTTGTTTTTAGTTTTAGCTTGGACAATTTGTGAAAAGGGAATAAAAGGAAAGTGTTATTAGTTTTAGATTTTTTTTTTTCATCTAGGGAGTTAAATTATAATTAGGTAATACGATTAAGATAAATTCATTAATAATTACGGAAAACAAGAAAATACAACAGCACTTTCGGTTGCTTAATAACTTTTTTTTCTTTCTTGATAGCCGCATGTCAGTGGCTCATCGATCGCGACAAACGTACCTATCTCCATCAAATTTTACTCACTCTCTGTTTTATATATTCTTTGATATATACTTATTATGATTTCAATTTTTTTTTTTTGTTATTACTTCCCACTATTTTTGTCTCTACGTTGAACCGCAATCACGACTTTGGCTATCGATTTCGTGGGCGCAATCACGCGAAAGTTTTATACCTAAACTTCCACAGTAAGGCTACCAAACATGAATAAACAATGAAAATAATAATTGTAGAATAATCCCTCATGGAAGCGTACATAATTAATTATTGATAAAATTCAAAATTTTATCTAGCTTTTTTTCTTTTTTTTTCAAACCATCTTTCGCGCGTTGTTTTCCACGAAAAAAGAAAATCAGAGAGAAAAAAAACATATATTATATGGAAACCATAAACAAATTACAAATAGTCAACCGAAAAAGAAGGAAAAAAAATCACTCGCACTAATTTACTTCACCTCAAACTGTAAAAACGAGGCACGAGGTATATATCATTTTTTTTGCATTCTTTTCTCATCTCCTTTTTTCCATTCTGTTCTTCAGAGGATTTATAATAATAATTTAATTATCTAAATGAAACTGTTACTTTTCCATTCTTAATTTCACGATTTTCTTTTTTTTTGTCGTGTTATAGTTTTTTTTCTTCAAACTTTTATCTTTTTTTGTATTTTTTTTTAATCATTTATGTTAAATATAATCTGGCTCTCACTTGCGACAAGGGGGCTAGCTGTGCCTCCTTGGGTTCATGCATAACAAATTCCACATGCCAAGAGGACCCCCATGTCTTTTATCCTTTCCTCAGTATTATATTTATTTCCATTTTTTTATCAAATTTCCCAACTTTTCTGCAATGCCATTTTTTCAAAATTTCTTCTTCCACTAAACTACGTCTTTGAATAATTCACGAAATAATAAACAGCTGAATGGCCACCCTCGTTGATGTGGTAATGGACAACAGTTGTTTTGTATATTCTTTTTTAAAGCTTTTGTCAACCAGTTTACAGTGTTAACGGGCGCAAAGCTGCCAGTGGCCGACATTTAAAGCTGCTACTGTGCCTCCTGCAATAAAATCACTAATTGAGATTCAATGAATTGCGTGAATAAATCATGTAAAAATTATAAAAAGATTCAAATACTTAATTATCAAAAATTCACGAATAAATCAGGACATAAACGCACAATCAAAGTAGTTGAATCTTTTACAAATTTGTTAGTCCAATAAAATCAATGAATCTTACCTCTTCCTGTCGTTAAGTAGCGACACACTTGGCTTCATCCAACCGATTTTACCAAGTGTGAATGAATCCTTTCCAGCATCATCAGCCTCTTGTGTAATGATATCCTCAGTATCAATTGTTGAATAATAAAAATGATCTTCCTCAGCAAGTATTCTACGTTTAATTGGTGATCTTATCGGATCAGTTTGTATTGATTTATCGCACTGACGTACACGAAATTTCAGTGTAAAATTTGTTGCTGCCGTCGATGATTGTGATGACGTTGTATTATCATCACGATACTCCATATAAGGGCTCTCACCACCAGGTAAATAAAGTAAATTACGAGATTCTGATCTTCTGTATGCAACACGTTCAATATTATTATTAATCGGAAATGTTGTACCATCAGCCCAATTACCATCGTCTTTAATTGGACGAAAATGTGTACGCGCTGATGTTAATAAATCCTCTTCATTATCCTGTGTTAAACTATTAGCAATTGGATGTGAGCTCGATTCCTTGCCAATTGTTGTTGGTGATTTGCATGGTGGTAATTTGAAAAAACAACCATCTTTTTTCGGACTGACATTATTATCGAGTATTTTACTCATACTCCAGCACCATGAACCATCGCCAACGTAATCAGACCAATTTAAATTATAATCAATCTTATCATTAACATTATTATCATCGGTGCATTTACCAATACCAATAAAATCAATGTCCCATGGTATTATAGGCGAATCGTCAACAATTGATTCTTGGTATGGTGTTGTAGTTGATGATAAACTATCATTAAATGGTAATATTAATGACATATCACTATTATCAACTGGCCACAATGGACCAGATGGTATTGATAATGATGGGGCTGCCCAAATTGATGATTTGTCCTGTGAATTACCAGGACCACTGTCCCAAAGTGCTTCAAGGCTCTCATCAAATTTAGCCTGCAATTGTGCCAATCTCAATTGATCCAATTCCAATTCACGTTCTTTCTCTCTCTCGCGTTCCATTGATTTAGCAAAACCAAATGATTCTTTATCGTCAGTACGTCGTGATCCTATGGCCTGCTGTAATTGTAACAAAATAAAGTTCATTGATTGAATAATAAAGATCGTCATGCAATTAAATTGAACGTAATTATCTTGAATACTCACAATAGACATTTTACTCTTTTTGTGACGCGTCTTGTTGTTTGAATTGCTACTTATGTTGCTCTTATTGTTGCTATTTTTATTATTGTTTCCGTTTATACCGATGTTACGATTTTTATTATCATTATTATTATTGGTAGTAGTGTTGGCCAGATTTTTGTCCTTCTTGTGGTTGGTTTTTTTAGGTGTAGCTGGCTGTAATGCTGGAAAAGCGGCGTAGTATCTCAGTGCTTTGTCACGTGGTGTTAGGGACTCGAAGTTACTCTGCTTTTTATCATCGTCCAATTTTTGACTATCCTCTTTAGCCACGTTAGTATCTTCACCCCCCTCTAGATCACGTAGTTTCGCACACAATTCATCCACCAATGATTCTACTCCGCATTTCTAATGTTTATTTTTTGGGTAGGGGAAAAGAAAAATAATAGAAATTCATCAGCATCATCGATGACTCATCAGTTGTTATTTCAGTCATGTTTGTTGATTTGTTTACCTGATCAGCGGCATTGGTGAGACACTGAACAACCGCACGTTTTTGCTCCCTGTCACCCTGCAGGGGCAATCTCACCCTGGTACGTACGCGATTACGTCGTCCTCCAGTATCAAGAGATGGTGATAGGGCCGAGTCGGGGCGGCGCAACAGGCTTAAAACAAATCGCGAGTAAGCAACTGGGTCAATACCCAATGCATCCAAGCGTGATTCAAGCCAAAGGCGCAACTCCTCCTCGGCCCGATTGCCAAACACTCCGCCGCCACCGGGGGACGACGTTATCCCGACGAGACGAAGTGCCGGATTCCTCATTCCAAATTTTTATGTAACCACCAGGACCCATTAACTCTAGTAATCTCCACTACGTCCGGGGTGATCATCTCTCCTCTGTGGAAATTAGGTTTTCATACTTTAGTTCCATTTGGTCAAAAAAATTTGAGATCTTTTTGAGAATATCGAGAGAACAAGGATGGGATTTGATGAATAAACTACGTCAATCTGATTGCACCAAGGAAAGAAAAATTAATTCTCAGTGTCAATATATAGGGGAAGACGGGGTAATATGGAGAATTGGGGTAAAATGGATACGTATGGATGATTTTGATGGATTTTTTTTGAAGGTGAAGAAACTTCATTTTCATAACTTAGGGAATTGATTTTTTCTTCTTCGAAAATGGGGAATTTTGAATAAGTGAAATTTTTCAAAAGAAATTCAAAGATATGAGAGTTTTCCAGTAATTGAGTGAAAAATTATGTATTATCACGGCAGAAAATTTGAAGATACGAATTTCCTTGAACAAAAAACTTAGAGTTGTTTTTGTTTTCGAAAAAAAAATCCGTTTTTCGTAACAAAAAAATAAAAGTTCTTCTTTGAAAATAAACGAAAATTCAATTTTTCGAAATTTCATCTCCAAAAACCTTCGTTCTATCCATTTTGCCCCATCTTCCCCTACAAATTGAATTTTAATAACGAAATAAATTTTATCTTGAGAATAAATCAAAATTATACTGAAAGATAAATTACGAAATAATGATGATAAATATATTTAAGCAGAGGATAAATCAAATACTGAAATACCCGATTGAATGACGGACTGAGGAATGAATCGCTCATCCTAAAGAATAAATATTCATTTATTTTCCTCCATAAATTAAATAATAATTTACGCTCAAGATTTAATGACTCCATCCAGCTTGGTGCAACCGGACCATT
>JABSMS010050475.1:0-22663 GCA_018902275.1 Aleiodes sp. PSUC_FEM 10030003
GGGGGGGGGGGGGGGAATCAAGAGAGTAAATCTGGAATGGATTTGATGAAGAAATGAAACTTTGTACAATTCAAATGGATGTTGAGCGATTAACTATTCAATTAAATTTTTCATTTCATTCAAACTCAATTCACGTAATGTAACATCTAATGTTGGCATTAGATCACCATGTTGATGTAAAATAAACTGCTGTAGTAGATTATACATTAGGCGAATATATATGCACATGGAGAGAGAAGAACAACGGATTCGTCCGGTTTTACCACAAGACCAAGTAATAGTTGAAAGAGAATGAATCGATGGAATTCTCGTGGGCTCTATTACCTTGCCAATCAGAAGGTTGAGAGTACAGAAATACAACGGAAGGGTATATATGTATTGAAGTGAAGGAGAAGAGTGGGCTACCTATTCGTTCCAAGTGAACGTGGATCGATTGGACCTGCCTGCCGAAGCATCTTGCAAGTCTAATGCGAACGCAGAGTGATTAATCTTTTTCTACATGCTGTTTTACTTTATTTTTCATCTTCACTCTTGTTCCCTGTTTTCGTTCATTTTTTCATTCCTTTCTCTCTTCAATTCAAATTTTCTTATTCAATTTCTCAATCACTCTATGAAACACTGATTAATCGATAAAATTGAGGCAAACAAGTTGGTGGTAACGTATCATTTTCAACGTGTATACAAAAACAGTGGCAATTGTAGTGACGTGAGGAATTTTCAACGACTCATCCAGAAGAGACGTAGGCCTTTACGGAAGCATGTAAGCTAAGTCATCGTGACTTTGTAGAAAATTTGAGAAAAGAGAAGATCTCTCGTTTGGTTTTATTTCTTTTCCTTCTTCTCATTCTTTAACAATCTAGGTGGTTCAATCTTGAGGGCAAAAGATGACTCTAACTATTTTGCTACGTTCCAATGTCTCGTGGATGATGAGGTACAGAATTTATTTCAGCGTTGAAACTATCAAGAATAAGATAAAAGACATAGCGCAGAGAGAAAAAGGAGAGTAACAAGTAAAATGTTGGCTTTTCTTCGAACGCATTACAAGCAAGAGGTCACGCCCGCTTCTTCTGGTGGCACTATCGTGGACTATTAGCGCTTGGCTCTATGTAAATTCTCATTGGTGTTTTCTCTGTGGCCGATGCGAGGAGGGAAATACAAAAGCAAGAGAGAAGGAAGAGAAGTAAAACCTGGCGAGACTGCGGCGCGACGTTCGAGCGAGATCCCTCCATAAATTCTGGTTCTAACCGAGTGATATCAAGGCGGGTGTTCGTATGCGCAAGCGACACGTAAGCAAGAGAAGAGGAAAGAGCCCTTGGGCGACTTTACTATTTCCGACGTTTTGCTCTTTTCTTCTCCCCGTTCCTCTCGTTGCGCGATCGATTACGCGGTTCAAATCCTCTCTCCCTCGTTCCTTTACTTCTATCTTTCCTTCTCTACTCTCTTTTACTTATTTAAAAAGAAAAAAAGCCATACATATATCTATATATGTGTCTTTTCTGTGCCTTTGGTACCGAGTGTCCGCGAGAATCGTTGAGAGCGTGTCGTATTTAGTATTCCAATGTCGTGCTACGTCCACGGTTACTTCCCACGGCTATTTAGAATCCGTGAAGCGGTTCTTTGCCCGTTTCTATCCATTCCTGTAGACCATTCAGATACGCTCATCGAAAATCCAACTAGACACGCAACCCTTGTACATCACTTTGATCGTGAAAGATATTCAATTCAATCATTTTTTTTCCCTGCTTCTTTTCCATTCATTTTTCTGATTATTTTTATCTGTTTATTTTATTTGTGTTCCCGTTCCTCTCTTTCTACTCATGTATTTTTCAATGAAGAAAAGAAAATTCCGGTAAATTTCGCTGTTGACACAAACTGTCGAGTCAGCCGAGTTATTTCAGGCGGGATAGGTCCTCTTTCTGTGTGACGTGATATTGGGGACAATGAGGCCATGAAAAATAGCCAACCTCGCACGTATCCATCCCTCTCTCCATGTTGTTCAAACTACAAAACTGAATTCTTCTCGTTCTATCTCCATTTAGCTCTCTCTCTCTCTCTATTTGAATGCAACGAGTATGAAAGAGCATTACCCGGATGACTATTGTCCCATTTTCATGTAATTTCATTTATATTGATTCTTTTATTAAAAAAGAAGAAAAACGATAATGTTGTCGTGTCTGAAGTTGCGCATAAAATTAAAAAAAAGGAAAAAGTGAGAGGGAGAGAGATTGGTATCGTCGAGTGTAACGGGTCAAATGTTTCGTGATCGTCTCGTGTGAGTCGTCCATCACGACATCCTTACTCGACGACACGTTTGGCATTCCATTCGGCCCAATGAATACCTTTACACCTTCACAATACTAAATGAAATATTACTGCCCCATTCATGTAAATTTTTTGATTAATTTTTCCATGAATTTTGTTACTAACAACGGATGCGTGTATGAGAAATAAAGAAAAAAAGTGTGTTTATCCACTTTTGTTTCCCTCCTTTTATTCCCATAATTGATTCTTTCTTGGTGAAAACATTATTGAATAGTATATGATTGTTTCAAAACGATCAGAATTTCTTTAACGGTAACTGCAATAAATTTTCTTCACGATCGTGCAAGATCGTCTAACATTGTAGTAGAAAAAAAACTAAATGGCCATTTTAAAAATGTTTTCGTGAAATTTTTGTAAACTAGAACTCGTTTTACAACTCAATCTGTTCCGTTTTTTTTTTCATTATTTGGAATTAATATTCAAACAATTTGAATAGTTTATACCGGATGAATTGATGATTCTAAGACGATGTTTTATCGTTATGGAAGGATAAATGAAATAAATTAAGAGATAATATTCAATGTTTATCGTGCAAAGATGTCGTTAGTTTTATCCAAACAGCACACGGGCAATGAACATAGAAAAATGTTATTTCTGAGCGGGGTCAGTGCTCAGGTGACGATCGCAACTCTGCAATAACGGGGCCGTATGCCGACTATCGTGATCGTGACTCCTCTTTTGCTGTCACTCGTAGGCGCTCAGTGGCACGAAAGGCACACGCCAGATTCAACTTAGAAATCGCCAACCCGATTAAACGGTATATTCAACTATTCCAATTTTTTTACCACCTCCAAAAATCATTAAAACAAGATTTCAACGGAAGAAACAAACTAATCAATTTCTCCATGACTCTGAACTCAATATTCATAAACTGTAAATTATCGTTCTCCTCTTTTAAGATCCTTCTTTATTTTTTTTGGCTCTCTCTGCTATTATTCTTGATGAACATGGAATGAAAAAGTTAATGTGTATGCAATGTCTTACCTGGATTATGGTCGGCATTCGAGCTGAATAATACGCAGAGGCCAGTTTCATAATTGACCGCTTGACAAGAGTCATTAGCCTGACAGGTCTCGAGGCAATCGGTGAGCATGAGTGTACCTGGTATAGATTCAAGCATGTTGGTGGGCGCGGTGTAAACGTATCCGGTGACTAGTTCAAAGCCAACCATCTCTGGATCACATTCATCTGAACCGGCTGATGGCCCAGTATAGTCAGGTCCGGAAACCCCCGAGGGTTCCGAAACCACCGGTGTCGTTTGCACATTGCTCACCTGAGACGTGTCAATCCCAAGGACAACCAGTGCACTCCATGCGTGAAGCAAGAGTATTGTAAGTACACGGCAACGAGAGTAACTCATCCTATTTTTATTTTATTTTATTCTCTTCTTTGACTATCTGTAACACATCAAGAAAAAAACAAGCTTAGTTAAATCGCCAATTATGCTATGAAGCAGAAATAATGTTGAAAATCGATGGATTAATAGTGGATAATTTCAAAGCCGTCTTTCGGATGTTAATTCCCTCGTTATTTTTGTTTAAAACGCAATTTTTATTTACTCTTTTTCACACTCCCTTATCACGTCATATATAAACATTCGTCTGGAGCGTGCAAATATTTAGTTGAGGAAGGGAAAACACAGCACTTGCTTCAGCCATGTGTATAGGACGTACACTTTTCGTTTGCCCAGAGTTGGTGCAACGATGCCGCGAGATTAAACGTGTATTCTCCCCTTTTGCCTCTGTGCTCCCTTGCCCTTTTTTTTCATCGTGTTATATCTAGGGTTTGTGAAAGGTGTGTGCAGTAGACGGACCTGTCGAGATCCTAGGCCCGAGTGTATACACATCGTTATCTTCTCCAACGCTTTACAACGAAAATGAGGGAGATGGAAACTTTAAAAAGACTTTATATGTATAGAGTTGGATGCAGGACCAACACTCGGTTCATGTAAACATCTTCATTTTTACTTGTATTCTTTCTAAATATATTTTTTCTTCACTACTTTTACTTCTCATCAAAAGTGAAAAGGCTATACAATATATTACAGAATGAATAATAAATATATAGTAACAAAAACTTACTCAGTAAAAAAACCAAGAGAAACTGTGAATAAAAAAGTTTTAAATAGAAAATCACAAGTGTTGAAATAAAACAAAAAAAAACAACACAATTCACGTACTTCCGAGGGCGACGACTGCTTTATTTATCGCGCACGCGTATTATACTGGAGGAAGAACGTTCGGTTGCACTTGAAGGTAAAATCACTCGAACGATTTGCAATGGTAATGGAAACGCGAGCGCGGAACGTAGCCTACCTCACACTGGTAAGCAAAGAAGCGCAAAAGGATTTTATAGTTGTATATGGAAGACTTAGGGTTAGTTTGTGCACCTGGCCCCGCATGTGCTGAGGTGCTCTTCCTTGAGCGAACGACCAACCGCGTCTGAGGTATCTGGTGGGACCGCGGCGATTTCCTAAGGAGGACAGAAACGGTACGCATGGGGCACCATTGCCTGTATACTACGACAACCCATTGAAAACGTCGCTTTTCGATCGGTCGCGCACACGTCTTCTCCAATCTTTCTTCTTCCCTCTTTTTCATCTTTTTTTTTAATTTCTCCCCCACCTGCTTTTCTCTTTACCTCCTACCACTGCGTTCCCCACCTTCCACCGCTTCTTTTTCTTCCTCTTCTTCTTCTTTACCTTCGGCTTCTCACAACTCTATAGATGGGGTATATATCTTAAAGAAACCTGGATGAGGAGGTATAAACTTATATATTATATATAGCCTCATAGAGTTCATGATGGCTAGGTCGGCCACCTTCGATGTTTAATATTCCGTGTAACGTCTTGAGACCATCCTATACATTGTAATGTATTCTATATAGGTATCTGGGTATTCTCTTTACTTCACTGAACGACATTTGCTGCATTCTTTTATAAAACATTCTCCCCATCTCTTTGTTCTTTAAGTCTCAGTTCTTCTCGTTCAGAGGAATTCATTTATTTTCTTTTATATTTTGAAACAAAAAAATACTGCATTCTTAAAATGGAATTTACTAGGTACATAGCCACCCACTAGTGCAGTACATAGTTTAATATTGATCCCCCTTTATTTGGATTCTTTATTAGAACTAATCGCTTCAGCATAGTTCCTTGACGTTTCAGTTGAGCGATCATTGGAAAAGTTTTTGAACGAAAGAGGAAAATGTTTAAGCGAAAAAGAGAAAGAGAGAGCAAAAAAATTCAAGCGGAATGTCTTTAACGGTAAGAATAATTTGATTGAACTGAAGTTGGTAAAATGGTTAGAATCTCGTGCAAGAATCCTGCATATCAGTAAGGCCAGATGGTATAACTAAAATAGTGTAACGATCACGCAGAAAATGACAGAGTCTGTCATTACGTAGAGTGAATAGGCGGGGTTTATGTTTTATAAGAGAGCAGTGTTACAGTGGTATTTGCGGTAAAGAGAGCGGATGATCCAAAAACAACTGGGATGAATTATAATTATAATATACAGATATTGGATTTAATATGAGGATATATGACACATATAAATGCTCGTCAGTTTTGTGAAACAGTTTTTCCAATAGTAGAAATGATGTTTCTCTCTCTGCACTTAACTGATTATTATTTTTTGTTCTCTCATTTTGTACTTTTCAAATGATATAAAGGAAATGTGTGCTGCACGTGTGAAAAGATCAGCCGTAAAAGGTCGGATCCCTTTTATTTTCCGCGAAATAGAATGAAATGGGTGTGCATGTATATGTGCATTCGGTTGTCCTCTAGGCGGCATTGGCGGGTACCTGGAGTTGAAGCCACAAAGTGAGAGAGAAAGATGAATAGATGGATAGATAATGTGAGAAACAGAGGGAATGAAAGAGCCAAAGAGGCCCGTGTAGAAGGATTCTCTCTGTGCACGTATAGCGGCCAACTTCTCTTTTGCTGCGCGTCGACGGCACATAACGGTTTTACTTGCACGTTTATATATGTATGTATGTATGTATCCCATAGGGCCGCTCAATCGGAATCGCGATCTCAAACTGTTGGTGCCTGCCACGGCTGTATCCACGTAATTCTTTTCTCTCTTTTATACCCACTTTGGAATTTTCACTGAAAATCAACCAATGGCTGTTGAATAAATGTGCGTGAACGTACCAATAAATTTTTTTCCCAACATTTCTATTTTTTTATCAGCTTGAAGCACCTTACAACCATCTTAGCATCAAATCAAACAGTTGAAATACATACTGTTAGCATTAAGAGAAGGTTTATCTTTTCCAACTGGTTAGTAATAATTTGCGCGTGTATGGAATTTTCACGTGAAAGCATTGGATCGATTTACGAGCGTCCGACATACTCGCCACGTTTGAGGCCAATACCAAGATTTGACCCCTTGTCGTTTAATCGCTAATTGAACGAATCGGCCTACTCGCCGTTAATCAACTGAGAAGAGTAGTAGTAGCATTTACGATAGGAGGTATATTCCCACCTCTTCATCTATCTCCTCCTCTTTCACGAGCATCACGTTGCTATCCCTTTTAAAACAAACCACACATGCACAGATATATTGATGATATTGCGCCGAGTGAAGCCGCTACGTGTAGAGACAATTACTATAATCAATTTCACTTTTACCGTGTGAAAAATCTATTGAACAATATTTTTCAACGCCATTGAATATTTTAATGGCGAATGGAAATGCTCTCCCGCCATTCTTTATACTTCTACTCTATTAACGATCCCTATATGCACATGTTTTGGACTGTACTGTTTATCACCTAACGGCTTTTAGCCCCTGTGGTGTTCTCAATTCATTCGTTTTCTCGGTCAAAGCGATCGCAGTAGTTGCAGAACACAACAGCACCAGGAGCACATATGGATAATTCACGATAGGAAAGGTGCAGAGGATGAGGAGGACAAAGAAGAGAATAACTGCCATTGGAAAATCTGATCCTGGCGACAAGTTCCCTGGTGCTGTTTGTGCGATATCTAACTATACGAGTAGGTATGTGATGCGAACGAATGAAAAGCCACGGCACGTGCGACCTGAAATGATTCGAGGTCGCTTCACAGTCGTACTGTGTACGTCACGTTGAATTTATATGGATAGTATCGAAGGGGAACAGTACCGGACAAGTACTATAAACGGTATGGAATACGAGTTTACGGGTTTTGTTGTATATATACATAACATTGTTCGTCACTACGAATGATGCCGCGGGTAAGAGAAGTTGGCCAATAGACGCGCCAGTTTAACTGTCGGAATTCCAAACTTGTCTGGTCGGTTTATACGGCGAATGAATCGGTGACGATCAGCAAATCTCATGCATTACATTGGGATTTGGCTGTTATAATTCCAGTTAGCTTGGAAAATCATTGAACGTTCGCTATTATGGATACAAATTCCAGCATAAATACATATACTATATCTATGATTATCCCAACTGTCCATCCAGATACTGCATGTGGTTCAAATATATGCATGTATAACGTAACTGGAAATCCCTCCGGACTACGGCCACCTCTTTGAGGTATTAATACATCGATGTATACACGAATTGATACAATATTACGTGAATGACATGTATAAACCAATGCTACCCATATAATCGCATCAAATTTATTGGATGGCTATTTAATCGGTGGACAACGTTTCCATTAAGCTTTGAATATTGTGCTTGCTATTTTTTTTATCCCGGCAATTTTCTCAATTGTATCTGAATCAGTGAATTCACAATTTCTACAAAATCTTTTGATAATCAATTATCCGATCTAAACTCGTAACGACTGTTATTGTGCATAAAATTAACTCGGCAATTAAACTTCGATGAAGCATTATTATGCAAGAAATTCCCGCTCAGCTCCGCTATGATTGATGAGAGTTTTCTGAATTGAAACGTGATCATTAGGGAATAATGAAGCGAGTTTATCCTGTCATCACTGTTGGGAATTTGAATTTTTAAAGGAAGGCACGAGGAATGAAAAATGATGTAAAAAAACGAATAGATAAGTAAGAGAGTCCAGCGATTTCCTGGATCAAAATACAATGGCCCTTTTGTTTGTCACACCCGTCGCGTTATCAGGATAAACACAGTACTGTTGCATGAGGCGAATGTTCTTATCGTTGAGCCAGTACAAAAGCCATGGTCTTACCCCAGTGGTTGTTTCAGATATATACATGGTATACCGCTTTGAAGCATTCAATCGCGATTCAAGATCTTTGCCACAGATCGTAACTTCTATCTTACCAAAGAACTTGCCAAAGATTATTTGCATATAGGAGAATAGGAAAGACCATCGAAAGTATTAAATAGCAGAAGGATTTTGAAGAATTTTAAATGGTTTTATTAAAATTTCCTATTACAAGTTGAGTATATAAGAATAGAAAGCCATAACGGACGATAAAAGATGTGGGTTCTTGGGGAAGAAATTCTATTATTATAAAGCCGTGTGACCCTGCCACCTGATGTATACACATGGTAGTCTTGGTTGTCGTCGCCTGATTGTCATTACTAGACTTACCGTTGTTTGTGGTTTCCGCATATAGTGCCACTGTACTCATCAAAATTACCGGCGTTGGGAGAGAAAAAGAGAGACCCCCGGTGGAGAGTAGGGTCCTTTCAGCTATTCATGGCTAAGAATGTGAATTTAGCATGGAAAGTGGCTGGTGAAATGGGTAATAATTTCTTTAAAAATGACGCGATGGAGCAAAATAATCTATTCAGTTTGAAGATGAATGTAACCACAGCCAGAAAAAACACACTACCGAGTGAATACGGTATAAGACAGGTGTACATGTATAAACTTGAGTGAAATGCTAAGAAAGATATTTTGACCGCGGAATGTCGTTATTGTTCAGCCACTGAAATGGGGAAAAGGGGGAAAGAGAAGGAGAGGATGGGAGAATGTGCCGTGTCGAAAGCACTGCCAAACGTTAAAACCGCATATGAGTACAGAACGGTGGTTTTTGTCTTCATAGTAGGCGTACAGAGATGTTGAAACGGTAATGCATGATTATCATTAAGAGGGAGAAATGATCAACATAACCGTGGCTCATTAGTGAAAAACATCAACGGTCCGTTTTTGCTTTTCTCTCCTCTTATGTTATTTTTTTCATTCCGCTGAGAATTTATGGTAACAATTTAGGTGAGAAATTATGCAAAATGTTTCATAATCGATGAGTACACTTGGGAATATTTCATATCAAAACGTGACGCCTCATCGACGCGGATATTAAAGTTTAATAGATGAGCGGTTTGGTCTCAGTGTGGCATGCAGTTACGGATCGTCTCGGTGAGTCTTTCTATATACTTCCGTAATATCGCGTGCACTAAAGCCCGGTTAATGTCGAGTTGATGCACGTTTTATATTGTAACGAGTAATTTACTGCACTCTCGCACGATAAAACGATAAAGATAGATGAAAATGATGAGCGTAACGCGGGGGCAATACTGTGCGCCTAGCTTTTACCTATACATCACACGGCCAGTGGTTGAGAGAGTAGTGCGTGTGGTGTGATACCGAGCCAGAAAAAAGGGATGCACGTATAAATGCATTAGAGAGAACCAAATAAACTTACCCAACATGCTCCGGAGTTGGTACTATCTCTAGATATGCCACTGCCTTTTATTTTACTTGGCTCATTTTTACCCTTTCTTTTTTATTCGCTAAATTTTTTTAAACTTTTCTTCGCTCCTATCTTGTCACAAGTCTCGATCTGCTTCTTGGAATTACTCCCAGAGTCTGAGAACGTAAATCTCGCGGAGCTTCATCGAGCAATGGCTAATTCGATACGCTCGATTTACCTGACGCCACTGAGGTTTCACATAGAGCATTACATGTTCATAGCTTGCTACTGCTCTTTTTTCCTCTCATTTTTCATCATTCAGTTTGTTTTTTTTCTTTTTTTGTCTTTGGATATTTTTTATTATATATGTCGGAACGAGATTTTCATTCTCTCCTCAATGAGATTCAAACGAGCGAATTAGAACGCGTCGTTGAAACTGTCGGGCTTTGAAATATTTTATTACAGCCAGTGTAAAGGGGCAAAATGAAGGAGGGGATGCACATCTCGTAAAGTCGATGCTTCAAACGCAAAACGAAACAGGAATAGGGGGTGAAAAAGGGAGGTGAAGTGTATGGTATAGCCAGGGAGGAACAAGGGGTGATAGTACTATGGTTTTGGTAAACGATACGGAAAGCGGTTTGCACAGCTATATACCCTCACGTTACGAATTAGCGAGGCGGACCGATAGTGGCCGGAAAACGGTCTCGTGTTGACGGCAGGTTTATTAGCATTGTTAATGTATTTCGTGTTCCGGTACTGAGTCCAAAATGCTATATGTTTTGTGCTTATTCATCCGTAATACGTCAATTTCTCTTTCACTGTTATCAGCTCAATCAATATTATTATTATTTTATTTTTCCAATTTTATTTATGCTCCCATGATTTTCCGAATGAAACTGTTAGTCTCTACCAATTTTTTTAAAAGCGTTTTTAGAAGCCATCGTTTTATAAAAAAAAATTCTACGTCCATTCCATTTTATTTTATAAACTGAAAAAAGTGAGGAAGTGTGATGAAATTTTAGCTCGTTGATGAACCAACGCAAACAGACAGACTGGTAGGATCTCATGAACAACTACTAAACTTCAAAACTTTCTGGTAGGGGTGTGCGAATAGTGTTTGGATTGAATTGAATTGAATAATACTATTCAATTCAAAAAATGAATTGAATAGTATTATTTCAACCTTCATCAAGCCCATAAGAATCAGTATTCTCATTTGAGAATGAGTACCTCTCCAGACACAATTTCTCGAGTGATCTGCATTGGCCATCCGAAGGGAACAAAAAGGAGAACAGAACTTTTCGAATAAGAACGAGAATTGACAAGTTGATATAACTTTAAGCCACATGATAAAAAATTACTGAAACAAGATTAAGTTACTCCTCCGGTGGTTTTAGTTTGAAATGGATTCATTTTTTTTGGGATGGTTATAACGCAAAAAGAATATATCCTATGGGGTACAACGTGATTATTTCGAAACGTTAATCGGATTGAATCACTTTGGTACACAAGCGAGGTTAAAAGGACGACTTCAGTAAAGTTGAAAAAAAAAATAAGTGTGCTGAGAATTGATGGTCTCAGTGCTCTACAAGTTCCGTGATTGGTATCACAGATGTGTACATAGGGGTTCATCGATAGTGTGGATTAGTACCACATGGCCACGCCTTGGTACAGAGAGATATAACCGGAAGTTCAAGAAAAACACGGTCGACGCTTTGCGGGTGGTGATCTCGTTTCTCATTTCTCATTCCCATCTGTTCCTTAGAAAATTTTTTACTTTTAATTCCTCGCTCTCTCTCTCTCTTCTTTTCTCTTTTCCCAAACAATTAAAATACAATTGAAATAATTGAAGCAATTTTCTCTAGAATAATTTCAAAAGTAATAATGCAATTCCCTGACGATTCGACCTGAAGGGAGTAAAGGGTAGGAAAATAGAGAAAGAGGGGGATAGAGAATGAAAAATAGAGTATAAAATTTTTGTTAATCTCATTGCATCACTCTTTAGAGAGGTCGAGTAACAGATAGGCCGTATAATCCTAGAGAGTGACGGTTGGAAAATGGCGTGGTCCCAAGGACAAACGACGCGACTCTCCGTAGTCCCCCCTTAATTTAATCTTTATTTGGAAAAAGTACAAAGGCATACATCCCAGGCAAGTTGGCGAGGCACGAAATGGCATTACCGCGTAGTGCGAACCCTCTCTCTGTTTCCCCTCTTTGTCCTCTACTACCTCACTTCTCTTGTGCCTCTCCTGTGCCCGTTTATCTACTACTCAGTATATAGCGCGCGAACCCGTTCTTCTCGTGGGAGAATTAAAGCGGCCTGGATTTTAATGGGGGACTGCAAAATTAAGAGCGACGCTCCTCGTTTCCCGGGACAACAGCGAAGCCCGGTGCACCTCTCGCAACTTGGAATCTTTTCTTCCTTCGCTTCTTTTCACTGTCTATTTTCTTTTTTTCCTCTCTTACTTTTTTCATTTCTTTTCTTTCCTCAAATTATCTCACTCCCTCTGGCATGACCATTTAAGCTCTCAAAAATAAAAAACTCTATAAATAGGAATAATGAGAAAAATGACATTTTCTCATCTTCCTGTGAGTTTAATTACGACGCGTTTATCAGTTATCTTGGAAATTAAATTTGCATTATTAATATTAATCCTTGCGACAGTAATAATTATTTTTCTTTTATCAAACCGTTTAATTAAGCTCTCGATAGTGTTTCTCTTTGATTTTCCGAAATTCTTCAGATATTGTCGGATACGAAATGTAGCAAGTGGCGCCCAGAATGGAGATGTGACGCATTTTATAGTAAAACACGAACGTAACAAGGTTGTAACGTGTAAAGTTGTTTCGCGCCAGTTATCGGATGGATATAACCCCGGTCATAAAATCCTACACTCGCGCCACGGTTCTGTGTCTCATGGCACATTTACACCCTCACACTAGCTCAATGTATGTCTTTTCTCTCTACCCCCTCTGTTCCTCTCGCTAACGTAACAAAACTTTAGTTTCGCTCTTTTCGTTGGTAACACTGCGGAACGACCGCACATACGTTTTGTTGCGTCCGTTGTTTGCTGTGTACGGATCGTTGACGTTTTTCCGGATACTTTTTTTCTTCCATTTGTCTCTTTATTTTTTACCATCCCTCCATATTCCTTCCTGTTTCTATTCTTTCGGTGCATTTTTTTGAAAAATAAAAATAACGCAAATATCGATAGCTCGTATATTCGTGCTTCAGAAGATGATAAAAAATCATGGATCCATTGAATCGCTTTCAGTAGTTGACGTGAGCTATACACAGATATGAGAAATGACTTTGCACAGCCACGTATTTTATAATTACGCCGTGAATACGGTTACGCTAGATTAGAGACTGAATCGTTGTATTCAATTAACGTTTACCTACTCCATATAGTAGAGTTGGGATGCATGCTCTCTCCTCTCTCTATTTCACCGGATTTCTCCGGTAACCCATGGGGAATTGCCTGCCGCGTGTTACAACATTGGGGGCGATATCGGGACTCAGCAAGCGCCGTATACTCGATAATAGTAAGAGCCACAAACGCCCCCTTTCTCTCTCTCTCTCTCTCTTTCTCCCTTTCTGTCTATATACCTCTTTCACTGCTATTTCTATTTCAGTGAGAATATTCCCAGTAGATTTATTCCCTCGAATTATGACTATTATTACAGCAAACAAATCGATTTCACTAACTCATCATCTATTTCCCAAGTGGAATTTCCAACGATTTTAACCAAGTAAAGTTTAAAGCCTCTCTGGAGAGCTTAATGCGATGCCTAGGAGTTAACAGATTGTGCTTTAGAGATATTTGTTATATTACAGAATACAGTGTGTATGGTATAAGATGATTAGTGAGGTACGTTCAATCACCGCTGGGACGTAAGTTCCCATGTCAAAATGTTCCCCTATCATTGGTAAACGTGCAAAACTTCACAGTGAAGCTTCATCACTGTACTAGTGCTATGAACATCACTACCGGTGGTGGTTTAATCGAATTGAGTGTAATTCAATTCTTACCCCCCACGGTTCGTGGTGGCACGAGCTACCAAGCTAGCTCGTTTCACCTTTCTTCCTCCATTTTACTCATCCGCATTCTTTTTCCTCTCTTTTTTATATTCATCTCTCTCTCTCTCGCTCCCTACTTTACGTCTCTTCAGTATCCTCGATTCTATTCCTTTTTCTTCTTTTTGCTCTCTCATCTACTCTTTTCTTTTCACTTTTTTTCATCCTCTTTTTATTATCATGGCTCTCTCCATTCGTGGTGAAATAATAAAATTATGCCAGCCACCGGCGTTTCTCCAGTAGAGTATAATACTTACTCTCTCAGACGAGTGAGTCTGGACAAGGAGACACACAAGGAGAGTTATACGTACCTGATTCTACCACTGAAGCGTTAGAAGCCGCCTAGTGGGCTTTACTGCATTCTCACTTAGACTCTCGTAATAACTTTCAAGTTTTTCTTTCCGTCTTTGTGTATGTGTGTGTGGGTATGTGTCTGAAAGAGACTCGAATTGCTGCCAGCGTGCGCGTGCTGAACTGGTGACGTTGATCAATGCCACAGCCAAGGAAAACTCTTTGAACGAACAGGTTCATGCGGGCTCCTATTCAACGTACCATCTTCATAGAAATACGTCGTAATTTCACCAAACTCCAATATGAATAAACATCAATTTTCATTTAATACTGAGAGAAATAAATAAACTGCCGGGCATGGCTTCGACTCGTTCTACTAGTTGCACTGACTAGTTCAAAAGATAAATAAGCAAATAGTCAGGAAAAAATGAGGGTGAAAAAGAAATCGAACAAATTCAGGAATGTATTTTGGAGTGGTTCGGCAAATAAGAAACACGCTACGTTGAAATGGGAATAAATTGCATTTACCGTAGATTCAGTGCACCGCGCAGTAGTAGAAATACACGTTTGGGCTATGGCCCTTGGGTAAAGCTCCTCCTTCTATCTCTCTCTCTTTCGCGTTTGCTCTACTTTTTTTCGGATGCCAAATGTCGGGAAAATCGAGAAGAGATACGTATATATAAGAGTGAAGTAAATCGAATTAGAGACGAAAGGATGGACGAATGATGCGAGCTACGTGGAATTCAATTCTCGGGGTAAAAGTATTTACCAGTGTGTGCGCACAGTCACCCGTGTTTCATGCCACTGCGTCCTTGATTCTACAGTGTAGCCGAAAGAGGCAAGTTCACTCGCTGTTTTATCAATTCAGATTTACTACTTTTTCCTTTCTCACTCAATTTATTTATTTCCTGTCTTATTTAAATTGAATTTATCTTCTTTTGATGGATTTAATTTTTCGGAGATGGCGCCAATGAGGACACACATACTTTAGCCATTCGAATAGTGAGAAAATAATGATAAATGAAAGCATACAAAGTGCTCCAAATTCTTATCATGTAACTCCACCCAGTTTGAGATGATGAGGACGATAGTAATCCATGTGAAACCCATCAACCGGTTTTTATCTTTTAACACTCACGATATCCCCCTTCTTTTTCTCCCAGTTTGTGGCGACTCTGTCGGCTTTGGTGAAATAGTTTGGTATTCCGTGACTTGGACGAGTTAATAATAGATAAAGTTTAAAACGCGTTTTGATACTTTATAACTGTTGGAATATACCCATTCCCTCTTTTCAATGGTACTGTCGGCAAATACTATGATACATTTTATATGGTAAGGAACGCCGTTACATTACCATTATCGAATGAGAGCGTCGTTGACACCCGGAACTCACTTACAAATATATTTTCAACCTCAAACACTGACTCTGTGATTCACAATTTTCATACCGTTAGTATTTTCACCTCAATCGAGTGTCATTTTAACATGGAAATCAAGTGTACGCGTAACATGAAAACCGTGAAATTTCTATCTTCCGGGTAAATTCAGTAAATTAAATAATGCCAACTTCAATTACGTGTTTAAATGATAACTGCAATGTCTTTTGCGTTGGTGGTTGAAGACAGGAAAGATTCTAAATGTAATTCTAGATTGAGAAAATAAATGAAAGAGAGAAAATGAAATCAAATAAACGACACGTAAAGTATAGAAGTGCGTGCGCTGTACGTAATGTCGCGTATCTGTTGGTGGGATTATGCTAACGCGTTTTATTCATGTTACAAACGTCCGCACCAATGGAGTGGAACGCCCGCCTGAGGAGTTGTAGGAGTAGTCAGGGAGTACTGCTGGATCGTTATACATACGGTACATATCCACTCATCAAAATAATGTTTTTTTTTCTCATTCCCTCTAATTTTTTTATCTCTCATTTTTCACTTCTCCTCCGTCCACTCGTTATTCTCTTACTTTTTTAATTTTTTATTTTTTTATCATAATATCTTCTTTTATTTATTTTCTCTGCTTTTCAAACACGTTGCTCGAGGCCTGATCGTTCCAACATTTCCTTCCGCGTCCTCTGTTTGTCGTTGAACTTGGTTGGGCAACTCTTAGTTTGTGAGATCACCTAACCAAGTACATAGATATATATACAGAGATACAGTATATACTCAAATGCCAGTTCGCGATTACGATTCACTGGTGAGGTCGTAAACTCACTCAGGGTATCGTGTGTATACAATTTTATAGTGTGCCACGGAATATATCTGGCTAATGCTGTACGCGAATGCATCACGATCATATACATAGAGAGAAAAGAGAGGGAGAGAAGATGAAGAGAGAGACTCAGAGTCACGCGCTTCAACGTGCGTGCCCGAGGCATTATAACCATGTACCATACCCGCATACTCACTGTCCGCCATACCAAAACATATTGTATCTGTATTCATATTTTCTCGTCATCATGTCTATATCATTATTTCATGAGAGACAACGAGAATTACAATTTTTCCTTCTTTGATTTTTATCTGATTCTCGCATTTTGTTTTTTATTACTTGCAAAGAATCTCCGTTTGAATTAATATTAATCAACAGGTTTGTAAATTCTTCTTTGTGCACATAAAAAATTTATATTTCAATAATGATTTTTCATTCCATCAAACTCATATTATTTCGAGCTTAATAAACATTTTTCATCTGTAAAATATTGGATTGCATTATTCATGGAGTGTTTCAGGTGATTTGAAACGTTAATAATAAATGGAAACTGGTGTATTATAGTGGTTCACAGCGGGACAATATCAGAGATACGAGCGGTTCGTTTACTCCAGCATCCTCATTTAACTTGGCTGTTATATTGAGCAAGAATGAGTAACAGGGAGATAGAATGAGACGAAAGAGAACGACGAGAGTGGAGGCGAGGCTAATTTGTCTAAATGGCGTCGCGCCTCTTCGTTACCGAAGAAATTACCGACTAGAAGTATCGCGCGTTGTTGGCAAAAAGACGCTATATCTTTTTCTCATTCTATTCCCTTACTCTCTCATCCTCGTTTTTCTCTACTGCCAGCTAATTTTCTATCCCCACTTCATAACCCCTCAACTGCATACACCCCATCTTCTTGCTTGTCATAATTGCATTTCTCTCTTGACCCCATCTTCATTTTTAAATGTAAATTTTTCCATTCCATTCTTCTTATTCTCATATTTCCTTTTTCGCGGATAATATATGAAGTGTTTAGTATATAACAATTAAATTAATGGTGAAAAGCTTTTTATTCTGGTTTTGTGAGAAATTACAATCTCAAGTTTTAAATTGCAAGTACTTTATGATCCCATTTGACCTTGTTTGTTTAGTTATATGTGTTTATATAGCCTATTAAGTTAAATCGCTTGGGATTGTAATTCGATAGTACCGGAGAGACTACAGCTAAAGATGGGACAGAGAGAGAAATATTCATATATAATAATAACCACTGGTGTTTCATACGTGAAAGTTGTGATATAGAATAAAAAAAATATATACTTTTTGGTAACTGACACCATGGCAATACGTGGCTTTTGCATTACCCACCGCATAAAAAATACATTATTTTCATGAAACTTTAATGAAATTACAGACGATTTTATTGGTTTTCTATTTTTACGAGATCGTACAATAAACTTTAGAGCCAAAAAATGGGGAATCAAATTTTTCCACGTTTTTAACTTTCCCAGGGATGTATTAAAAGAAATTTAAGCGCCATATTCCTGCGATATACGGTTATTTCTGAAAATAATGATCAACTTCAATTTCACGTTCTATATTTTCACTCCATATTTCAGCGATAACTCAATTGTTCTCCGTTCTCTGTGGACAATAATGGTTACAAATTGTACACTATCAGTGATACATTCTCTGTCAATAATTTATACTTAGTATTTTCGCAATTCCATTCACGACAATTTCTGTCATTGCTGCAATTTCCCATATTAGCATTTGTATGTTTCCGAGATATGTGCATTGTACGAGTTTCGTTTCACACACAAGCGCTTTATACTGACATGAGGTGAAATCATCATCTGCCGGGTCATACAAACGAATACGAATGTCAGAATATAGTTGGTGAAGAAGGACAGAGAGGATTTGCAAAGGGGAGGAAATGTACCTATAGAGAGGTCCTTTATCCCTCAGAGCTATACTAGGATGTGCTTAGAAGCGTGTTTGGCGACATGGCCGCACGAGTGTGCGTCCATTTACATGTGTTTCTGGTGAATCCCACTGTGGGCAAAATGCACAATACCTCAACAGCGGCATGTGCGTTAACGCAAACACATCAGTGCCATTTTCCCTCCAGCCAATTTCCATTTTCATAGCCCTCCTTTTCACTGATGATAAACATTTTGTTCTGTCAATGTTTTCTTTTTTCATCATTCATATTTTAATTTACTCTCATACTCCTCTAAAACTCGTTTTTCATCTGCAATGGATATCCCACACGCCAGGCATCCATATAATTCATCGTCATATATTTTTTTCTATTCTCTTTTTGATTCTTTTTTTCTAGCTATTCCTTTTTCTTTTTTTCGATTCACAGTAACGAGCCGCACGGTTTTTCCTTGCACAGACACTAAGAGCAAGAGAAAGGGAGATAAAAAACAGGGAAGAGAGAGTGAGTCACGAGAGGAAATTCGTTGCCGTACGTGGCCGGAATTTCCGGTTGCGGCACACCAGATCGCCGTCGGCTAAAAACGTAATTGAAACCGTGGGCAATCCACCCATATACATCTATCCGCCCGCGCATCCATCCGCGTTTCTCTAACCCCCACAAACTGAAGGGGAGAATATATTCCCAGGTTTGTCTCTCTCGTTCTCTATTTTTTTTTTCAATCTTTTGCTTCAGCGAAATTCGATTTTGTTTGACACCCGACGCGTTGAAAGTATATACTGTATACCATTCGACATCACATGTGGAACAGCAGTGCTTGGTTGTATACTGACAGAATTTTAATGTGTGTGTTCTCTCTTTTTCCCTCTCTAAATTTTCCGTATTCAGAATCCGATGATTAAAAAAAAGCTGATGGAAATAACATCAATTATTAATTTCCACGTTATTCATTCCACGGGAGAAAATTGAATTTTTTGATTAAAAAACAATTTCACCAGTTATGAATTTGTATCGTAAAACGATATTTAGGCATCGAGAAATTAATTCCACCTGTCAATAAGAGGCTTTTGCGAGCTAGATCGAAATAAGAGATGATACACACAACATGTCATGTGGTTAAAATTCAGAATCAGGATGTACAGAGATCGGCAGTTTATTGCGAAAACAATGGATTGTGAAGGGAGAGAGAGAGAGAGGAAGCGAGTGAGAAGGCAGAATGTAAAAGTCACGTCATACATAGCTACATACGATAGATCCAAAATTAATTGCTTCGTATGGTTCGGTAATGGGATTTAATCGGATTAATACCGACGTGAGTCATGTACAAAACGAAGTACCGTGTTTCGGAACCCCAGGGCTACAGACTACGTGCCTGAATATTGGCAGTACATATGCATTTACATGTACATATCCGGTTCATATAGAGAGGGTGAATTTATTCACCTCTGAATATGAGGAAAATCGGGGATGAGAGGGAGTACCGCTCATATTCGTAGTGGAATTTTGTTGGAGGCAAATCATATCGTCTGTCGCCTGCACAACACGCTTTATACCCATGAGAGACTTGCTTCTCGTTACGCATTTCAACATTTAACCGACAACCATCCATCCCCCCAGTGGTGCACACACATTGCGAGCTGTTTATCGCTCTGGGACAACCTTATACGGAGAACTATAGGTGAGTGAGTGTAGTGCGTCAGCCGGTCAATGTGCACGTGAAATCCCTTTTTATTGCACGATGATGGCACCTTAAAAGTGCATGGATAATAATACATCCAACGTTCGTTCCTCCTTTCGCTTTACTTTTTACTTTTCTATCATTTTTTTCCCTGTATTTCTCTTTTTTCTGCATCATTCCATTTTTTTTAAACTTTGAACGCTCTAGGAGAAACGGCCTTCGGCTATAACTGCACCGATGAGGTTCATCTAGAGTCGTATAAACGCACTGCTCTACAATATACCTACGTGAATGCTCATAAAACGTGGCTTGATAAGATTCGGTTTTTTTTTCTTACGGAAATCGGTTCTAACTTTTTTTAACATTAATTTCCACTTTAAAAAAACACTGTGAAATCTATGTGACTAATTAAAAAATATCGTGTGTCTTAATTACGGTGAAAAAAAGAAGATCCAGAGATTTATCTTAAGTGCCTCTTTTTCAAGTCCATTCACCCGATCTTTGCTCGTGATAAGAATTGGTCCGGCAATGAGATGGTAAGTCTCGTGCTACTTGGCCCACGAGAACCTCGGAAAGGGGAATAGTATTTTTTAACGTTTATATTACTTCGTTTTACTGTTTTTTTTTTATTTTACGACTTTTTGTTTCATTTGAGCTCTTTATTCAGAGAATACCGCTACGTTGGACCGCGTCGCTTCACCGAAATTGCCCTCACTATTCTTCTCCCTCGACAGATATTACGATATCTCTATCTCCTTTTAACTTTAGTTGATAGGCATGTGACTGTGAGGAAATTCTCCACGGTACGGCTTTAATTACACCGGTTTCTTGTGTCAATGTGTACTTTTTTTTCTCTATATCTCTCTTTCTTTTAACATCATCAAGGTTTTTTCTTAGTTTTCTATTTTCTGCACCCTCGCCGGCGTAATAAATAGGATCTGCACTGGACTTTTATGATTTTTTGTTCTTCCATTTTCTCATCGCATTCTATCATCGTTACATGCCAAATTACTTGAGGCTGAGTAACCCATGCACTACTAGATGTATAAATATAGTATGATCGTTTGATGCCAATGCACCACAAATACGTAATATTGTATAATGGAGGGAAAACCAAAGGACTCACGTATAACGCAGATATGTAGTGCAATCTCAAGATAAAGTCGTTTACCATGGCTCACATTTATGTCAAAATTTAAAGATGAAATCATAAAAAAGTAGTAGCAAAAAAAGGAAGGAGCATGAAGAGAAAAAAAATTATTTACAATCGCAGTGTATGGAAGTCGGTGGGTAAGCACAGGTGTACACATGGCTGAAACGTAACATGTATGAAGAAAGTGTGTATACTGCAAGAGTTAAAAGTCGTAAGACAGGATAGGTGAAGCAGTAAAACCGTGAGCAAATCTGGAAAAGCCCTTATGCCCGTAAAGTCGGTAGTCTAGTTTCGATATTCGATATCGAAGTAGGATCGTAAGTCCTCGGGGTCGCATCTCTGCCTAGACTGTCGTGATCTTCCCAACATCGGATCACCATAGACTAGTGTCATTTCTGTCGGATATAAAAGCCAAGATGGTAGAAAAAGGAGAACGACCGAACGAGCAAACAAGAAAAGAAGATAGTCGGACATAAAAAATAGAAAAAAAAATTAAAAGAAGAAATGATCCAGGTACATAAGGATGGCTAACGAGATGACTCGGATAGAAAGCCTGGTTAGCATAAAATGCAGAGAGAAGGCGGCAGCACACCATGTATAAAAGAGTTGAGGAGAGCAGAGCCGCGTATGCTAAGAGAGTATATCGTTTGGAGGGAGACGAAATGATTTGCGCGGTGATTCAGCGTTGATATCGCTAAAGACATAAAATAGTAGGGTATATCAAAGCACAGAACGTATTATGGTATACGCTGCATAACATGGCTTTAGCAATGAATCAACCTGAAAGCATACTGGGTACCTTGATCCAAGAGCCAAGGACCGCCAACGGTTTTACCCACACCCCATGTTTATTCTCTCTCTGTCTTTTCCCCTTTGTACGTCTATACTGAGATAGGTATTTGTGTTGCAAGTTTACTTGAAATCATCTCAATATATGTATATATCTAGTTATGTTGGCTCACCAGTCCTAGAGAAACCCGCCCATTTCACCCTGTTCTCCTTTTCCAAATCCATCGGATCTCTCTCAACGTTGACTCTTGAATCCTCGATCCCTCTTGAGAAAACCATGATCCTCCTCTAGAGGAGAAGCGAAATGCCTTCTGCGTTTCCCCTCCTTGGTTTTGCTTTCTCTTCCTTTTGCATAGGATAGTTGTACATTACCACGACGCATATTGGTATTGCAGCATCACGAGCTTCCTACCATCGACAACCTCATACTCATATCCACAGGTATATAGCCCGGGGTATCGCGCGCGGTATGTTCACTACATACCTAATGTTATATTCCCTTTTTTTCCTAACTCTTTTCCTCACATTTTTCCCCTCATTGTGATTCTCCTTCTTTCTTCTTCTACTTCCTCGCGTCTCGTCTCTCATTCAGTCGGTACGTAAATACATACACATAGACATAAACGCATATATATTATATATATG